>CAIGRB010063730.1:4580-54236 GCA_903798255.1 Fraxinus quadrangulata
GCTTATAAAGTAAAAAAATACTACTAACAAGATAAAAACTCACTTATAAAATATAAAAGTTACAAGTAAAAATTAACCTATTTTATTTATAAGTACAAAATTAACTTTATAATTGTAAAATTTATAAGTGAAAAATTACTTATAATTCATGTTATAAGATTTAATAAAATATTATGCCCCCGTTTGGTTTGGATTAAAATTCAATTAAAATCTCGAATCAAAGTCAACAATTAATTTTAACCTCATATTTTATGGGACCCACAACTTTTCAACCACACATTTCATTAATTTTTTTTTCAAAATCTACTAAAAATCTGATTTTAATCTCTGCCAAATGGGGGCATATTAGCTGTCAACCTACAGAATTTGTTATCCTAGCTTGAAACCTGCTATAAAAACATAGACGTGGTCCAATATGTCCGTAGGAACCATCCTCTTCCATGGAATGCAGACAATGCATATTAATGGCAGTGGTCCTTCGGACATCAGCTGTTCAAGTTTTTCACGTTTTTACTGGGTAAGAATATTCAATTCCAGCTGAGCCTCCATTCACACCATTCGAGACTCGAAAAATTTAGATGCTATTATGTAGTTTTGTATTGGTTAAATTTGGAAGGCGAAGATAACTAGACTCGAAGAGTTGACATGGCTCTCAAGCTCCCGTTTGATTCTTACCATAAAGGCTTACGGTAATAATAACTCCGATGACACAATGAAATATTTGAGATTCACACCAATGTAGATGAAATGATTAAAATGTTAAATTAAGTTAGAATAAACTCTTTAAAATTGTGGATGCAATACTCGTGTTCTTGTTTCTAACAACTATATCGAGTTTAATATGTTGGAGGTGAGACACTATACCTTGCTTCTAAGTTGCTTATATTTTCTTTTAATGAATAATATCAGTTGGGATCCATCTGAAACCCTAAAAATAAAACAAAAACATAAATACAAGTAGGATCAAAACCCTAACTAGTCCACATATGGACAACCATAGCATAGGTGCATCACCACCTTAATTAATAATCAATGTCGCCTTCGACTTCTCTATCTCGACAGAGGAGACAAGGCAATTCAATGCTATGTCATGCGCCCTTGCTCGTGCTCTTGCTCTCCACCACCAAACGGCCCCATCGGACGCAACCTCTCAACTGCTCTACCCCCGGCAGCCTGCCCCACAACGGTTGATAACGAGTTTGATAATTGCTTATTCTTATCCGTCCAACTTATGAAAAAAGTGATAAAATAATGAAAATTTGAGTGAACACACTGACGTTTCTGCAAAGCATTCATGTCTTTACTGAAGTTATAGTGAAATTTATGTTAATAAATAAACGTTAGGCTGCCACACCAACTTTTTCCTTTTAGTCAAAACGTACTGGAATAGACGGAGTGACCAACTTGGAAAGTTTAAATTCGACTAGAAATAAATTAAAAAATTTCATGTTAATAACTAAATTAAAAAAATATATTTTTTATTTAGTTATTAACATGAAATTATGTTAAAGTTTAACACCACATGTAAAACATTGACGAGTTAAGCTCATTTTCCTATCATTTTTAGGTGAACTTCCATGAACATTTTTCTGCTTTACAATTTCAGTACATTACTAAATGACATAAAGTAACTATACCTTTAACCACTATTACACCTCGTGTTAATAATGTACTTTTAATCTAAACAAAACATGTCTCCTCTACCTACTTTCAAGTTTGTTTGGGCTTCACTTTAATGAGATTGTAGGGAAAATGTATTTTGGAATAGTGATTTTTTGGAGAATATGTGATTAAAAAAAAGAAGAAAAAGATTTTGGTTTACGCGTAATATTATTTTATTGAAAATTATGTTATTGAGAAGAAGAAAAAAATACATTAAAATTTTAATAGAGCCCAAATAGGAGGTTAATATTCCCTTAATTTATCCAACCGTGTCCTCGCTTGTTGACGTGTATCTCCATTTCTTATGTTACCCAATTATGCCTCTTGCACACTGCTGAATGAAAGTAGTTTTGACAACCTGTCTATGTGTAGATATCCTGGTCGTTGATTGAAAAAAAATGTTGTTAAAATCAATGTATACAAATCTGTCAACTCATATGATATTAAATAAGTCGTCAAATTTGATGTACACGTAGCATAATTGTTTATCATAAACCCCACATGCCACAGCTATCTAGTATTCTTTATGTCCTTTAATTGTCAATTTCGTTCGATGGTCTCACTAAATTGTTATTTCCCAAAGCAAATTAATATGTCTTCTAGTATTTACCCTTTCTATTTTGTCTTTTAGTATCTGTTTTCATGACTATGACAGTAATGAAAGATTTTGATGGGTAGGTGGCACATATAAAAAAATTTGAATTTAATTTATAAAAAAAATAAAAAGTTTGGGTATCGAAATTGCAATTATTCATTTTAAATTTTGATTTTTCTTTTTACTGTTTTTAACTATAAGTCTTACGAATCTTGACGATAGGGAATTTTTCGCACTAAAGGCTTTAAATAAGGGGGTTTTCTGCGATTTTCAATAAGTTTGAGGGTATATCACACAAGAAAATATTTTTAACGGAAGTTTTTTGTGATTAATCCTTTCCCAAATTAATCTGTCTTCTAGTATTTCCCCCTTTTATTTTATCTTTTAATATTTGTTTTCATGACTGATAACAGTAATGAAAATAGACAATTCAGAGGAGTTAATGCAAGAAAATACAATAGAATGAGAAGACGAATTTTTCCTTCTCTTATACGGAACAAACAAAGAAAATGAAAACTTACAAGAGAAGCCATCGCTTTCTTAGAAAAGACTAATCAAAAAAGGAAATATTGTTTTTACAAATTATAATTATCGAAATTACATATTTGAGAATATATTTATAGCCCTTTTGAATATCAGTTTTCATCAAGACTTTTACCTCATAAGAATTTCTATTTATTCATTCCAATATTATATTTTTTAAAGTTTAAAACTTGTAAATACATTTGTTTCACAAAAAAATGTATATAAATATGATGAGGTTATTACTTATTAGAGCATCTCCAAAGGAGACGCCAAAATGCGCCAAATTTTGGTTCAAAAGCTCTCCAATGTAGCACCAAAATTTGCACCAAAAATGGTGCAAAGTGAATAGAGTGGCACCAAATATCAAATTTACCCTTTTTTTTTTTTTTCATTTTCCAAACTAATTGATGAAGGGAATTTGTGTTATATATTATTTAATACAATACATTATTAATATTATTATTATTATTATTATTTAACATNTAATTAACGAATTGATTAAAATTTCAACACAAAAAAATCTTAAAATATAACAAACACGATTATTTAAAATTAACATGAAATATATTACAATAACTACATACATACACACATACATTAGTCTAGTATTGTTTAAAGAAAACGATACATAATCGATCATTTGTGGAAAGAACATATGAATTTCGAAAATTAAATTGCAATACTAATTTAATTTGGTGTAACTTACAAGAGTATTAATTAGAAATATGTAAATGCTTGAGCGTTCAATTATAGATTTTGTTTTTCGTCAGGGCTATGTACAACAAGGTCTTGAATTGTAACCCCCCAACTGTTCACTTAAGGCTCATGTTTCAGGTATTTGCTGCATCTTCGGTGCGATCATTCAAATTTTGTTACAAGGATTGGTCAATGATGCACTTCAAGAAACAAATGCGTTTATTCCACGGGTTAGTGTCTCTTACAGTGCAGAAGCAAACACTAAGAAGCAAGCAAGAACATGACACGTGGAAGAACATATGAATTTTACATAATCGATCATTTGTGGAAAGAACAATGAATTTCGAAAATTAAAACGAAGATGAATTTTAATTTGGATTTACTTCAAATTTTGGTGTAGAGTTGGATATGGCTTTAGGTTTCAAGGTCGAGCGCTTGTACATGTTTTGGTATGCTAATTTAATCACAAAAAAAAAAAAAAAATGATGTGCATTCTTGAGCCAATTATTAGTGTTGGAAATAAACGGGCAGTTTTCTCATACCATTTGTCCACTTCACAAAATATATTTTAAGAAAAAGGATATTGTCACCCGAAATATAAAGAAAATGACATTGTGTAAGGTAACAAATGTATCATAAATATTCTAATCGGAATTATTCAATATACAAAAATAATATTGTTACTTTTTTAGAACATTTTCGAGATATTCTATATTTTTAAAGAGTAAATTCTATAATTTAAAGAATATCCATAAATTTGGAGAGCGAAATTTTTAAGTACTCAAACACGCTATTTATATTTAACAATCAATATTACTACTCCAAAAAAAAAAAAAAAAAAAAAAAAAATTATTACTTTTTTCTATTTTTTATTGTCACTAACTTTCCTCCAAATTATTATATTATTTAATTTAAAAAATTTATTGAAACATAATTTTATGAATTGACTTTTTAAAATAAAGATCATCTTATATTTAAAAAGTGATGCTCTTAGTATAGTATTATTCCTAATATTTCACTTAATTATTTCTAATAATATAAGAATTGTTCTTGACCTCTTCTTTACTTTTGTGTTATTAATTAATCAATTGCATAATATGTTTTTTTTTTCAGTAATGATATATCAATTTTGTGAAGCTTTAACTTAAATTTTTAAGAATAGATCTATGAACTCGAGCATTCTTCATAATTTTGAATTTAATTTAGTTTACTCGAGCAATATCGGGTGGATCAATTTGAATCTACATTTCATTATGTATTCTGAACAAAAACTACCTCTAAATTGCTTATCATAGTGTGAATCAAAATTGATACCACACCGGAAGAAGCATTTAGCATTTAATTTGGACCATTATAACTTCCATGTGCTTTTTCACTGCATAGGATTGAATAAGTCTGGACATTGAAACAAACAAAATTTAGTTTATCTTTTCATTATTATCATCCATTGTTTTTCAATCAAAATTTGTCAATCTTTGCACGTGATCTAGTCTCGATACGAATACATTTTTATTGTGCAATGAATGTTAAATCCTTAATGTATCCCGTGTGTATATATATATATGTGTGTGTGTGTGTCCATCTTTCGTGACACAAGTGATTTTATTTTTCAAAAAAGAGAAGTATAAGTGTGTGACTACATTGAAACCAAATAATTGGAACCTGAAATTATTGAAAGTAATAAATTGCTATCCTAAGTATAGCCAGTTGTATTGACAAGTTTGGCTTTGGCCAATTGGGTACACTTAACTGATTCAATTGTCTCAAATATTATGAACTAAATTAAATTGGTGGGTCACCTCTCATTGATTAAATTGTTCTTTCTTTCTCTTTTTGGAGAATTGATTGGATTTTTACACATGGAAATATGTTAAAGAGATGGAGGAACAAGTTAGACAAAGAAGCCAAGAGTCTAATCATAACATATTAATTAGAGAAGCGTTTCTCCAAAGAAATTTATGGTCTTTAATATTTCCTCTTGTTTTGACTTAGTCCCGATTTGTTTTAATTTTAAAAAATAATAAAAATTTAAGTTAAAGTTAATAATTAATTTTAACCACATATTTCATAGGATCCTCAACTTTTATCAATTTTCAACTATATTTTCATCAATTTTTATTAAAATTTACTAAAAAATTAATTTAGCCGATAATTTATTAAAATTATGAATTAATTTCAAATGATATTTTAAAAAATAAAATTTGAAATAATATTACCTATGAAAAAGTATTCTTTTAGTACTTCCTTCATACTTTAAATTTAAAAACTCTTAACGTATGTATAACCCCTATTTGGTAGGGATTAAAATTAAATTTTTAGTAAATTTTAATAAAAGTTGACAAAATGTGTGGTTGAAAAGTTATTGGTCTCAAAAAATATGTGATTAAAATTAATTGTTGACTTTGACTTATATCAAACAGAGGCATAATATTGAGATCGGTGCTTAGCTCAAGTTGTAAGAGCTAAATTTTACAAGGTTTGTAGCTTGGGTTCGAAAAATTTAAGAATAGTAAAATTTAAAAAAATAAAATTATGCATGATATGGAAAATAAATTTATCGAGAGATTCTGAAATTGTGTTAATTCACCTATCAAGTTGGTGTCAAGCTAGTCACCCAAACTTAGCCACGTCGATACATAAGATGAATATTTTTTGCAGTCAAACGAACGTGATAGGCTTCGAGTTGAATTGCAGTGAGTGAAAATTTAGTGATTGAATCTCAAGGTGATTGTGTCCATAAGAGCGTAAGTGGAAGAATAGATTTTTTAACTTATAAATAAATAGGTACTTATTTTTACATTAATTTGTAAATCACATTCTTCATAAATAACTTACTTATTCTTAACTTCAATCGATTAAAACTTAATAGGAAACTTACTTTTAACCCATGCACAGTATCGTACCGTTAGGTTTAATGTCTACACCATGCATCTAAGTTTAACATCTGTCTAGAAATTTGTTCTCCCGTATACATTTGGGATTGGACGTCAAATGGATTAAAAAAAAAAAAAAAACTGATCTCATTTGGACAGTAGAAAATGTCCACTGATTTTGCTTCGTTATGTCCTTTATTCATCGACTGACACCATCTCCTGCTCTTCATTACAATTAGATACTTGTGAATAACATCCAATTTCTAATTTCTTGTAACCTGGATAGATTCATTCGAAAAAAAAAAAAAAAGACTATCAAGAATCAACATAAAGCATTAAACTAACTCGACTAAAAGGTTAAATTATTTTAGACACGTCCCTACGTACTCTCGTAAGTCATGTTGTCTTTTCAATTATCATAATGTTTGACTAGGACATTTTTATATAAAGTTTGGACAGTGATTGAGTGCTTACCAATGCATGCTTGTAGGGCAGCTATTGATTTTATTCTTTAATGAAATGAACACAAGTTGTTGCTGAACCCTGTCTCACTAATAAATTTCTGTCTTCGGTCATCCACATCCCATAAGAGCTGTCCATTACCCTGAAAACGACAATTTTGTCCATTGTTAGACGGAATATGAATATTTATTTTATCAAATTAGGAGCGTCACAGATTCTGACCTTTAAGGATTAAGCCATAATTCTAATTTGGAGAGCAATAGTTAATGCAAAGAAAACGATACGTACACATTCATAACCACAGATAATATTGGTTGGCTCGTATTTTTAATACATTTGATGAAAGTTGGTGGAACGTGTGGATGAAACGTGCGGTTAAAATTAATTGTTAACTTTGATTTAAATTTTAATTAGAATTTCTAGCTGAACCGAAAAGGAGCTGTTGTATAATTAGGTTCTCTGCAATTCGATGAGGAGAATTCCGTCAAGATTTCATTCTTGAACAAAAATTTATTTTTGTCTATTTCCAGGACCACGCGAGAAAGGAGAATTATAAACGTTACGAAGATATCTGTAGTCACAAATTAAAAATATTAATAAATATGTACCTGTGTGAGAGTATTTGCCATATGAGTTTGTTGAAATAGAAGGGGAGATGAACTACTATCCAGGAGAGAAGAATAACAATTTGGTAATGTCGACGAGCAATATGTGTTTGTCTCATGAATGACTGGTGGTTGTGTAGGGCTGCATTGTTGCACAGTTGGCAGTTGTGATGCCAAGCTATTTAAACTCTGAATAACATTCACATTAATTGATCAGAAAACAAGAAATGAGAGAAAATTATCGATACAACAAAAGTATACATGGAATGTTTGATAGACTAGTAACGAATTTGTTAAGTGCTGATGTTCCTTAATCCTATCAAGTACTGTTGATTCCTCGTGATTGTACCTGATCAGGTCTAACCATGAAAGCATCAAAGTCCATGCCAAATTCATAGAATATGGGATTCACAGAAGCAAGCTTCATCGAGAGAAACTGAAATTAAAATGGGAAAATTTTCACTTTATAGAAAAAGTACAAACACAAAAAGGGGGAAAGGGAGAAAAAGCAAAAGAAAAGATTAACCTCCACTTGATTTTGTAGGGATTGGACATAGTTGATAATTTCATCCAACATGAGGGCCTTTCCAGTTATCTGTTTCTCAATCAAACCACGTGAAGCTGTCAGAAGAAAACCCTACCAAATACTAAATTATTTTTTAGTTTGAGATTGTTCATAATAAGTGCTTAAGTTTTCACCTTCTCACAACCAGGAACAAGAGCTTGGAGTGCCTTCATTCTTTCACTTATTTTCTCCCTCCTCGCCTGAATTCATTTGAAAAACTAAATTATAATTATCCATAATAAATAATATTTTAACTTGTTTTTCTTTTGTAATACTATTCTGTCTTGTACAGTCTTCATTACCGAACAAGATACGAGAAGTTTCAATTAATGATTAACGAGCAGTATACCCTTTCAGCAAGGCTGTGGCTATCAGTTGCCTGACCCCTTCTTGCTCTTACATGAATATAGCCTTTTGGATGTTCTTCAGATGCTTTCTTCTCTTCTCCAGGCTGCTTCTTATCTACAGCATTCTTTTGCTTCTTTCCTTTCACTTCTCTCATATCCTAATCACCAAAATAATTTTAAAAGATTTTTTTATAATAAACCTGCAGAATAATCTATAAACTTTAGGACTTAATGCGTAGTGTTTTAACCTTGGATAGAGTAGAATTTGATGAAGACCTCATTGATTTTCGTTTTCTCTTCTTCTTCTCCGCTACCTTCTGAGAGATTTGTTGATCACTACTCTCATATTTATCAGAAACTGAAGAAGAGTCCATACCGTTCTTGTTTTTTATGCTCATCAAAGAATTAGACTCATTATTGCTGAGAGAAACTGTTGTACTCTGGTCAAGGCAACTATTTTGAAGTACACCAATATTAGCAGGGACAATATCCTGACGAAATTTAGTGGTATTGCCATTGTTTAGTTGTTCACAAATCTTAATGATGGAAGAGCTTGGTTGCAGATCAACTGAGTCAATAAGAAAAGGGTGGTGCTGATTATATGATGAAAAGGCTGCCATTTTTTGTGTGCTTTGGAATTCAAAATAAATGCTTTAGAAAGTGATGGAAGAGAGATTTAGAAGGTGGGGGTAGTTCTGAGGGAAATTTTAGGTATATATAAACACGACGAAGAGAGAGAGTACATACAAAATTTGCTAAAATCTTTTTTCTACCCCCATCCCCATGCATTTGCTTTACATTTGACTGGTCTTTTCACACACAGATACACACTGTAGGTGCATGAATACTAGAAGGGATGGAGAAGGTGGGGGTGGGGGTATTGTGTTTCTTAAAGATCTTTCAGGTTTTATCTTCAGACAAGTCTATGCCATTTTTACTGAGGAGTTATTGTTTGGTGTACATCAACTTTCACATAATGAATGACATTGTGTGAGTTGATAATTTTTTATACATTAATTTTAATAATATTCTTTTCAATTAATGGTCTGATTTTCTATTCACGGGAGGATGTCATCCAAGTGTCAACGAGGAATGGACAAATAGATTAATCCGTTAATTAATCCATATGCAATAACAAAAGTTACAGTTGCTGATAGTTACTTTTTTCAGTCCTTCAATTCAGTGAAGCAGATGTCTCTGCAGTAAAAACGTTTTCAGGGATCTGTCATCACTCAAGGACATCATAGCAACGTTATTACCAACGTTTTTTTTTTTTATATCGCACATTTTGACTAGGAACAAAATGAAGAGTTGAAATTTTGTCTCAGTCATTAATAATATTTTTTTATTCAATTAAATATTAATTCCAATCATACATTCATAATTTCTATTAAAGGCATGGATGGATTGGGATCCAACCAGACCATGGAGCCAACGAACATATTCGATTTAAATCGGTAGAAGTTTTCTTGCCCCAATAATAGGCCTTCTAAACCACTACCACCACATTAAAAAAAAAAAAGGGCAAAACCACCCGCAACCCGAACCCATCCCAATCCCCAAACCACCACCGGAAAAAAGCAAAAATTAAACCACCAGCCACCAAAAACCATCCCAACCTGTCAACCACGACTCCATAGCATCCATTTTGCTGAAATGAAACTCAGAATTAAAAGAGTAGATCTGGTGGTGCCGGGTGCGTTGATGGTGGACCTTGAGGTCTATGGCGACTCTACATTGGGTTTTGGCCCACCCTAACGATTCAATACTACTATGTACATATTTTTGTTTACCAATAATAACCGAAGAAAAAAAAAAAAAAAGTATTCGTAATCGTACATTATTATTCAATACTACTGTGTATATATTTTCTATTTATTTTTTTGTCATACACAGCGATAGGTTTGGACCACGTTTCATGAAGATACCAGAAAAAAGAGCACTTTTAGAAGAAAATATGCTGCATATGTCAAATCAATTCACCTGCATAATTCAGACGTCATTACATTACAACCTGGAGAAAATAGCACAAAATTCACAATGTTTAATAAGCAATATTATTCCATAATAATAATAATAATAAAACTTTTATATTCTTATAAATTAGTTGTTGTATGTTTATTCTACACAAACATAAGTCAAACCATTTTGTTCTTACTTTCTATTTGTATAGTGTTAGGATTGTTCATATGTAACATTATAAATAAACGTATATAGAGCAAATTCAAATTAATCGGATATCTTTTGCTCCAAGTGTAAATCTTTACCCAGCTCGTGTTCATTCCGTTAATTTTCACAACAATTATTGGTAATTATTTAAGGCATAATTACCTTCTAGAACGACTTATGCCAATTGTCATTAATGTAATCAACCGTATATTTTCAAGAATTAATCTACTAGGTCATTGTTTTTGTACATTGTGGATGACATCCCCTTATATATGTATCGAAGGTGCTGAAAAATAGTCGTTGTAGCCGGACCACACTATTTTATAGCAATGGTTAACATTGAAGAGTAGTGCCAACTGCCAAACTTTTGTTATGCTGTCATGATTAGACAGTTTTTGTATATGTCGTAATTAAAAGCAATTTGGAGACATTGTTATTTTTCAAAATTGATATAACCTGCAAATCTTTCCATCTTAATCACAAAAGATTTTGGACGGTTTTCATATATCTTTTAACGCGGCGGAGGAAATGTTGATTTGTTTCGCTTTAAAAGATAAGTACCTGTGATTGAGAATATGTGATAAATAATGCTATTCATTGTGAAAACTACCAATAGTATCCCTACATGAAATATATGTGACAATTTGTTATTTGATGCATTAATGTGATTTTTTTTTTCATCTCATGTTTCAAATAACAAATTGTTAAATGTATCCCACGTAGGTCGACCGCTATGGTCTTCACCGTGCATATCTTCAATGCATCCTTGTTATCATATTATTGAATTCATTTTTGTTGAAAGTCTGACGTGTACATAATATTTGAAAATATCTTTACGTTGTTAAAATCGTTAATATGCGAGTGCTAAGTGATAATTTGCTTTTATAAGAGAGAACATTCTGTTGCAAACCTTCGTTTTTCTCATGAACGTGAAATTTCCTTCACTAGATTTTAATGTACCAAGAGGAATTTGTAAATAGGAACAATATAATCTTATCAAGATAAAGTGTCCAACTAACCATACTCGACCAATCAAGTATATAATCATGGAGATTTAGATTAACAGTTAAATTAAATATACGAATAAATGATAGAATCTAATTATTATTTTAATGTCATATACATAAACAATACTACTATTCAAACTAACATTTATTTAAGTTGGAACTCAAAGAAAATGTCTATAATTAATTTTGAAAGATAAAAAAAGATTTTATGAACATAGTGAATAAGTTTTGAAGAATGGTGAAATAATTAAAGAAATAGAATGTAAAATTGTTACTTAAAGGTGTGATTTGTTATTTAAGATCAAACGTTTTTTTTTTTTTTTTGGTTTGATCGTTTAAGTATTTACGATGGTATATATACTTGTAAATTGTTCTCTTTTTTTCGTAAATGACGTGAGTTGTTATCACTCAAAAAAATGTTCAAAACACGTGAAGCGTTGATATATCCTAAGAGGTGGAAATTCCTATATAACAATTCATGTGTTTTTACATCGTCATACCATATAAATATACGAATATTGGACGATTGGTAAGTTTCTTTCAAATAAGAGATGTAAGTTAGTAATTTACCTTCTAACTTTCAAAATAACGACGAGACTTGAACATAAATTCTTCAATATCTAAAACAATATCGAAAAACATAACCCTCACCCCACACTAGTGGACCCGGTATTTCTTCGAAAGAGGCCTTTGCAAATAGGATTTTGGTTTGGATGTTTCATGCAAGTTCTTGGAAGTAACAATTGTCACTGTTGAGTATATAGCATCTTCTTAAATATCAATACCAGATTTTCCATTGTTACAAAATCACATATATAACGATTCCTTGAAATACAAGTTTTGTCTGAACCAAATTCGTGATTAATTCATTAATTGCAATCTGATCTTTAATGGGGCGTAGGGATGTGAAATTATAGAAAAGACGTTATATAAGCTTGTACTTGTCTGCAAGGCCGGAGCCAGTGGGAACTAAAAAAATTTCACTGAACTGATACATAGAAAAAAAAAATCCATGAATTTATTTAATTTTTTTGACCTTCGAAAAATCAAAATGGACTGCGCGGCAGCCCTTGGCGACCCGCTTCCGCCCTTGGCTGTCTGAAACTCCAATCTCCTCTCTTGCGACAGGAGAAAGAAGGGGCGACCCATTTGTATGTCTGGAAATAGATCGGATATGAACTGGATCTGCATATATCTAATCTGATCCGATAATTCAACGAATATTTGATGTTAAATTCATATCCATTTTACTATGTTATTGGATATCCGATCTGAAATTAAAGAATTTTTCCAATTTTACCAATTCTTAAACGGGTTTAATAATTATAAATTTGTTTACTTTTTTATGTTTTGAATTTGATGACTTTTTTATTCTAAATTTATTTATTTTCTCATTTATTTATTTTAGTCACAAATAACATGCTATAAAAATATTTTACATACTCAATTATTTCTAACAAATTAGAACGGATTATTATCGGATCCATATTTGATCCATTTAGTTGACGGATTATCGGATTCGGATCTTGATCGAATTATCGAACCAAGACCTTGAATTCATCTCCCATTAATTTCATCGAATTCGGATCAAAATCCAATCCATTGACCGCCCTACCCATTTGATGCCTAAATTGGCAACACGAAGATGAAAATTAATATTTTCTAATTCACTTAAAGAAGTATTTTGAAGATAAAATATAAAAGAAATAATAATATATCGTTTAGTGATTAATTACTTGATCTATAAAATTCTAAAATGTGCAGCTTAAAATTAGACCAAATTTGTTCTAAATATTGAATATAAACCTTGTATCTGTACTTGCATGATAAACGTGGTGTACGAAAGTCTAGCTAATGGTCGGTCGTCGGTGCGTGAATTCAATTACATTGTACCTCGATCTGCCTATCCTATCGATGTCTGAAAATCTTCTTAAGGTATCGAATTAAATATGTCAATTTGATGCAAATATACTTGTCGGAGCCAATCAATTTGATTGAATGTACAACGCTGTCAGTACTAATAACAATGTTAGGGTGTGTTTGAGCCATATTATTTTCAAAAAATGTATTTTGAAATAGTAAATTGATTGAGAACGTGTGGTTGAAAAAGAAGGAAAAATTATTGATGTGGTGAAAAATTTTATTTTATTGAAAAATGTGTGGTTGAAAATGAGTTGAAAATAAGAATGAAAATTTTAATATGGCTCAAACAGGGACTTGATATAATTTACTCCTTTCAAAGTTGATCGAGACGTACGTCCTCCTTGTAAATTAAATTATCTAGCTAAAAGCTTAAGTGTGGAAAAAAATAATTTGATTATTTAGTTATATTATTTGTCATATTTCTTAACTTTGAATAGTCACCTGATTTTGGAGAGAAGATTGAGGAATGCCCTCGTCAACTTCAATTTTGTCGGTACAACTTTAATACCATCAAGGTTTTCAAAAATAAAAATAAAAATAAAAAATACACTTGCAGGTAAATTTTTTCAAAAAAGGGACGATAATTTTTTTTTAATTTAAAAAAAGGTATAAAATAATCAATGTATTCATGCCAATGAAAAATGGTATATAACTAAAGTCGACTTGTGATATCAATTATTCGGTACAAGGTTCTCCATCCTTCCCTTCAAGTTTGCATCGTTCTCTAGTTTTACTGCGAGAGTTCGATGTTACTCTAAATTTTTATTTTAATTAAAACACTTTTGGTAGTGCAGGATGAGAGATGGGGACACGACGGGAAAAGGAGGTTTTCTAATTATCACAACAAAATAGCATGATTTATTTTTATTAATGTTATTGGGTTGGATTGAAATAGACTGTTATTGAACTTCGATAATCGATAGGTGGTTTGGGCCGAGCAGCTCAAGGTCAATTAATTGGGCCTAGTGTGGCAAGAGTAAGGATGTTGGGCAGTCAGTGGACCGAGATACTATGCAGTCGAGGAGTTGGTTTTTACATTGAGAAAAATTTTAAGGGCAACTTACAAAAATACTCTTAAAATTATGGATCTTTTGAAAAATGATAATGAAAAGTATTTTAGAAGTAAAAAATACAATGTCGCTTTTTGAAGTTAAGTATTACTTTTTATTAAAAAATGACATACAATCTTGCTTTTATAAAAAAGTGTTATTTGTTAATAAAAAAGTAATAAAAATTTTAAGAAAGTAATAGGAAAAAAGTGACAAACATTGTAAGAAGGCAAAAAAATTCCAAAAAGTGATAAACATTCAAAAATTGGCGAAACACTAATAAAACTTTAGAATCAGTTTAATAAAGCGATAGAAATTAAAAATGTAACGATTAAAAAAAGTGACAAAACACCAATATATTAACAAACATTAAAAAAGTGATAAAAATTTAATAAAAAGTTACACACTAAAATAAAGTGATAGAAATTTTAAAAAATGATAAAAACTCAAAAAAATGACAATCTTAAAAAAAGTGACGAAACGCCAATTTTTGGGTGTTTGTATCACTTTTTTAAAGGAAGTGTTAATATCACTTTTTTCATAGCACGACGCTGCCACCATTGAAATTATTAGAATCAATTAATTAAAGAAAAAGAAGAGTTGGACATGATCATTCAAATTATAGGAAAAAGATTCAAACAAGGAAAAAAGGCAATGGACCCGAATACAGTTAATGAGATAACATCGTTGTTCTTAGCTTCATGTCCTAAATATTGTTGAATAAAACACTTCATATATATGAAGAATTTATTCCTAGATTTTGCTTGCAAGTATAGCCCAGATTTCACAAGGTTTTACGGCAAAAAAAAAAGAGAGAGAGAGAAGAATTCTAGAAAATAATACAATGGAATATATTTTGTAAACTTTAGGCAGTATCTAATAGTTCTAGCGGTGGCAATTGACGAAGTGTCACCCGTAATTGTGACAGTGGCGACTGACGAGAAGGCTAGGGTTTTGAGAGGCTCAACGTATATAATACGATATTAATTTACAGTTGTGTAGTAATCAATTTCTTCAATTAACTGTAATGGGCCTAATTTCCCCAATTTATAGATACGCAGAGAGACTAAATTTTACAAATTTAATTTAAAAAGAAAAAGGATAAGTCATAACTTTGGAAAATAAGCATGGCCGAAACATGGTTGATAGTCGTAAATTTTTGAAATAAAGACACGTTTAAAAGACAAAATTTGTGCTTTATTCGTTTTATTCTAACCCATCGATGCCACGTGTGTTAGAATGATAAAATTTTTCATCCCGTCCCATATGCAGATTTTAGTTTCTATTTTTCAACTAAAATCATAATTAAAACAAAAGAAAAGGATAATACTTAAAATATATTTCTATAGGTGTACCGACAAGTTTCCGGAGTACATTTTTAGGTTCGATTTTAATGAGAAAATAAAGTGGAGACTTTTGAGAGAGCTCAAGTCCTTGTAGCTTACTCGTACTTCTTCCTTCTATGAGTCTGTATCTATCAATAGCTTATCATAGTGTTCGATTGCAAATGGAGAAACAAAAGGAATGAATTACTTTTAATAATGAATAACTCAAAACAAGAACGAATTATTTTTCATTTATCACTGAATGATAGAGATCTGGTGGGAGTACCAGAACTACAAGAATGCCAACAATAGTCAATAACCCACTTGCAACTTTCACGTAAAAATATTACAGACATTGTACAAAAATACCCAAGCAGACATCAAAGGATTGAGGAAACATAACAAAAAAAAAAAAAAAAGGCCTACAAAGATGGATATCTTGAAACATAGGACATCGATCGAGGTTGAAGTTGAGTTACAAGTCGATCAAGATTGGACTGCGAGTCGACCCTTCAACACACAGTGCGATTTTCGCTAACAATGATGATAAACAATACATCTTCTTCTTCCTGGGGTAGGTTTGCATAGGACGAAAAGTGCCATTGCTATGACCAAAGCGAGAATCAATCCTAGGAGGGGAGAAGATGATGAGCCGTCGTCGACTGTTTCGCAACAGAATTTTCCCATCTTCTTTTCTTCTCCTTCAAGCAATATGCAAAAGGGCAGTTTATGATGGAATTAGGGAGAATTTATGTAGAAAAGTTTTGATGTTCATAGAATTTAAGGACATGTCTCTAAATGACATCCAATCGAAAATCGACACATTTGTCCAATAAGTGTGTCCTGTTCTTCTCACTTTTGCAACTTATGTGGCCAGGATTGAATTATCATCAACCACCACATATTCTTTGTCAAACGTCACTTAATTACAATTAACTTTTAAGAGTATTTGTCAAATAAAAATGAAAAGGAAACTACGAAAATTATGGTAACTTTCAGATAGTTCAATATCTGGTATTGATTGAGGTATTCATACAGAATCTAGTGTAAATTTTCCGTTAACCAAGTTATGATGTTATTTTACCAAGGCAAAAAGGATGAATAAATAACAAGACAGGACGAAAATTTATTTGACACTTTGTTCACAAATATCGGTCTGTACATCAACCTAGCCACATCCTTTTTCCATCTCGTGGCTGTGTAGTGAAGAGCGTGAAAAATTGAGACAATTCGAGGCGTCCACCTGAAAGCAACGTCACGGTTGACTACATCGCATGGAGGATCATCGGACATGGGTATTTGGATAAATTGTATCAGCTGGCTCCTAAAAGTTCATTTTGACACCAAAACTGTGGATTGAAGGAAAGCTAGGCGATTTCTGGTTAGCGTTAACTTCTCCTCTGCTTCTGCTGCTTTTTCTCGAACCCCGCGAACAATTTCCTCAGGAGCTTTCTCTGTAAACTGTTAAAAGTGGAACGGGAATTGTGAGATCATAGGTGACTGCATGCAGGCAGGCAGAAAAGAACTCAGATAAAGAAAATTGATACCCACGAGAGTGTGTTAATGTCAGAACTAGATAAGCTTCCATTTTTTACTTTATTCAAGTTTTTTTTTTTCTTTCTAACATTCATATATTTATGTAGAAGCTCGACTGATCTTTTGTACTGCATTTGCCCCAAACAAGGATAAGAAATTAAATTATTCAGACTACTACTCACACTAGGAGAACTTAAGCGAGCCATAAGTCCATCGTATTCAGTTTGCATTTTGGCAAGACGCTTGGTAAGGCGCTGGACTTCAGCAGATATATCCACCATGTCAGCAAGAGGAAGATAAGCCTCCAAACCTTCACTCGCAACAAGATGGACTGATTGATTGGCGTCTCCTGCATATCATCTCATATCTATTAGACATCAAAGATGGGCAATGGTCATACCAAGTCTAAACCGATTCCAACATACAAAAATGTTAAAAGAAATATTCATGCCAAAAATAAATAACCTGTCTTGACCAAGAAAAGGTAAATTCTTGACGAACATACCAGGGGGAGATTCTGCGAAAGTGACGTTCTGTAAATCTAGTTTGGACAGGAGAGCCATAACTTCCTTTTCTTTCTGCATCATGACTTAAGTGTCAGATAATGTCTCCTCGTACAAATGAATATAATCAAATTCTGGTCCATTGACTTGTTTAGGTGCTTTTGAGTAATAATATATGGAACATTAAACTTCTAGCTGTTTGTGTAATTAAGACATTTGAAAATTACTTAAAGAGAGAGTGCAAGACAACAATCATAAAATCTTAAATGAAAATATCAGCAGATGATTAGCAATTTCCTATGTGTTTCATGTCAATTTAAGGTCCTAAAGGATAGGATTAATTCCAGAGAGTTTCTTCCCATGTTCAAAAGAAATGTCAAATGTTTGTAAGAAAACCATAACATTGAGCATCTCCAAGATACTCTAAATACAAAATGCTCTTTATTTTAGAGAGTCAATGCTTAAAAATGAGCTCCAAGAGACTCTATTTTAACTTTTTAAAATAAATAGTGGATTTGACTATCCAGATTTAGTGAGCTAAATCCATTCTCTATTATTAATGTACAATTATTGCATTTAATAAATCACATATTTCAATGCTACACTTTTTAAACTATTTAAACCACATTTAAATTGATTGGTCAATTTACATATAAAAAATTATGATAAATAAAATATGAAGAGAAATCAATAAATATTTCTTGAGACAAGCAAAATGTCTGTCAAAATAGAGAGCTTGTTGGAGGGTACAAAAATTTTGACCCTCTAAATTTAAAAATGCTCTCTATAATACATAAAATGTTCTTTATAAATAGAGTCACTCGGAGATGCTCTTAATTGGCTTGCATATATAGTTTGAATCAAATGAACAAGATAACATCTATGAGAGTAATCAACTCCATCAAATTTATTTTCAAGTTGCAAAACAAGAAAACAGGCATTACTGAAGCAGAATACATATACATCAAGCTGAGGACAATCAAAGCTGAGGACTAGAGGAAGTGATTCGTGAACTCGCCAACTTACGGATATATACTGTAGGACTTCTGAATTTGCAACAACTGAAGCAGATATACGCCGTCCTGGCTCAACAGAGTATTCTGCTCGTGCATTTCGAATTGCTCTTATCTATTTAATGAGAAGAAGAGAAAATATCATGAGTCATTTAAATCCCACAAAAATTCATATACTTGATTGCCATCTACATATCAAAAATAAGCAAGAATGAACTATGAAGACTCACCAAAGACTGTAAGTTCTCAAATTTTTTCACGGGTTCGGCTAGCCTTGGGAGTGATGTTGATGGCCAAGCAGATATTATAAGAGCTTGTTCTCGATATGGTAATGCCTGTATCAAAATAATCTGTAATATATTGGGGGGAAACTATAGGACACCTTGGACTGATCTGTTTTATCAAGCCAACTAAGACTTGGATGGTAGAATGTGATGTAAAATAAATTCTCATTATCAGCAACTTCAAAACCCTGAACTTTATTTAGTGATATCCCAAAATAAATTAAACAACCCATTTGGGCCGATAAAAATTGTACATTATTGTGCTTTCAACTAGTCATGGCCATGGGCCGAGCTGTCTTAAATCCGCGAGCCCACGATCTTTTTGATTTTTTTTTTCTTTTTAAATATTTTTTTCACGAGCCCACATGCAGCTCGGCTTGGCTCGTCATTTGACGAGCCCGAGCGGCTCGTGGCTCGTGTTTTCACGAGCCAAGCCGACATCACTAGCTTTCAACAGTAAAATTGAATTAGTTCACAACTCATAAAAGTTCATCCATAGACAGAAGCAAATTAGAAAATTCCTAATAGAAAACAGGGACTTCATACCTGCCAGAGCTCTTCGGTGACAAATGGCATAAATGGATGAAGTAATTTAAGTATGTTCTCAAAAACATACAAGAGAACTGCCTGTGATAAAGCAACTGAATGACCGCCTGATTGATAGAGCCGAGCTTTACTTGCTTCAATATACCTAAAATGAAAAGGTGCAAATCATGCAACAAGGGACAAACAGAAAATAATAAAAAACGATGGGCAGGAACACACTTTCTCTTGCAAAAATATAAAACATTCTGAGCCTCGGGGAAAGTTTTGGTTGTTAAAAAAGGGAAGATATAACTAAAGGAAATAGAGTGCTTAAACAAAATGAACTTGTTGAGAACCTAGGAATCTCGTATTTAAAAAGTCGACTATTATAGGTTTGTTGAAGACAAAATTTAAATAAAAAAAATATAATTTTCAAAAAAATATAATAAATTTATCTTGTAATTAATAGTTTAAACTTTTAGATAAGGCGGTTCAATATGGTATCAGAGCATACAAAAGTCCTTAAATCAAGTCTCACTACCAGCAATGTATGAAAATTGTGTAGATGTCCGGCCTTTGATGAAAAAGAATCTATCTTGCACAAGAGGAGCTATGTTGAAGGCAAAATTTAAACAAATAAATTTGTCTCGTCTATAACAGCGCAAGCTTTTAGATAACAAGGTTCGAAAAATCTTATTTCTAGTACAAATTTTACACAACTAATATGCCCATTCCTTTACTATGACAAACTGAAGCAGATTCCTTCATTAATAGGAAATATAAGTATAAATCAGACAACTAAAAGCAGTAGGAGCAAAACATAAAAGGCAGACAGACACATAGAAGTTGAATAGTAACATACCAATCTGCAAAATCAGACCAAAAGAAATCATATATTTCTCTTCCAACATCTCCAAAGAAAAACTTATCATAACTGGTGGTGACTGCATCAATTAGCATATGAAGTTTTGACACCTGCAAGTCATTTGTTAAAATTCCAACTGAAGGAATGATGGGAACATAAAAAATGCATTAAACTAATAATTCTTACCACCCAGCACTCTGGTAAAGGTAGTTTGAGTAAAGACTCCTCCTTGTCAAACTGTGAATCACATAACTACTTCATTAATATGCAGATTTCTTGAAACTACATAACAATACTCTGGGATAATGCAAAACAAGAAGCCCAATTTTGCAAATTGAAGCCGTACTACCAAAGTACCATCATATTGTTCGACTAATTACACATATTTCATTTCCACCTGGCATATTCATCTTTCAGGTGACCAACATAAATGCATAATATGAAGTAATTAACAAGTATCACTTTCTAATGGACCGAGAAGTATGCATGCAGAATCAAGATGGCATCTACTATGATCCTCAACTTGGAAATATTTAATTAAGAAGAGGATATATCTATCAGCTTAAGAGGAACAAAATCTAACGTTTAGATGAAAGGTAATAGCCAGACGAGTGAAATATTCTTTTGACGTTCAGATTCTGATGGAAGGACCCCCTCCCTATAGAGAGACAAATGAAGAGGCCAACAGAGTCCATTAACATGGTATGTCATTATTTGATTGTTGCATCTTCCTTCCTTTCTGTCAATTAGGTGAACTTCTATCATAGTTCCTTCTTAGTTCCACTACTTTAGTTGCTTCCTATAGAAGTCTGAGGCAACAATCATCTATAAGATATTCTGTAATGAAAAAATAAGAGTTCTATCTGACCTTAAACGCCAGTATAGCTTCCCAAGAAGATAAATCACTTTGACTGGGCAAATTTTGTAACAAAAACTTGCCAGCATTCCATAATTTGTTGGTGAATGCTTTGTTAGAAGTCAATCTCTCAGTTGATAAATTTAGATCCTGCAACAACAAAGGCATTGATGATTGAAAACATCATGAGATAACCACCGACCCTACTCCATGATACGTTTTCCTTTGAATGATGAGGACGAACAACAATTGCATGACATTACAATTTATTTATTTTTTAAGCTAAAACAAGAATTTTAGCACTATAGGACCAAGATATTTTCAAGAAGCACGAACCTGACCAGCAGTTCCCAGAGAAAGAGTGAAGCGCAGAGCATCTGTTCCATACTCTTTTATTGTATCTAATGGATCTATGACATTTCCTAATGTTTTGGACATTTTTCTACCCTGAAAAATAAAGCAAAATTAATCTGAAATCATCTTATATACAAGAAAAAGGAATAGAAGAAAAAACAATTATGTGATAAAAGTATTCAGCACAGGTTGCAACAGTGGGTGAACAAAAAATAAATAAAAAATCATACAAGTACATGCCTGTTTGTATTGACTGTTGATTCAGACAGTCATTCAAGGTCCTTCCAAGAGGGAACTCAAAACTTCAAAATTAGTTACCTCATTAGCAGACTTCGAAGTAACGTCTACTATAAATTATGTTATGAATTTATTATTTCAAATTACAAATGATATATTTTTCCAAATTGTAAATATCGAATTATAATATTTGAATATTTTAAATTAACTATAACTATACAATTATTTTAAAATTAGTAGTCTAAAAATATACAAATTAGTTTTTCATGGCTATATATTTTATAAGATTACGGATAGGATATGTTTGTAATAATTTTGTTAAATTAGTAAAGGATATTTACTGGTAAATTACTTATTTTGACCATTAGTGATGGGAAATAAGGATAGGAGATATCAAAGAAGACAAGGTTGAAGATATAGTTCGATTTGAATAAGATGAAGTAATTTTATTATATAGGATTTATTAGAGTAGTTATTTACTAAAAGTTAATTTAAATTTAAGTTCTTTACTCTATAAATAGGATGTAGGATTTCATTTGTGACTAGACTTGATTATTGATTTAATATTCATTATTTATTCCCCAAAATTCTTCTCTATTTTCTCCCATTTCTTCTCTTTCTCTTCCCTATTTCTGTGTTACGTCGGTGAGGCTTCCCTTATTGTCATAATATAAGTTTTTTACATTTAAGAAAAAAAGTAGATAAAACTAAACCAAACATGCACTTATTTACCTCTTGGTTTCAATTGCCGTTGGTCGGGACTTTATTCAACTAAATTTCTAGCCATACTGTTTCTTTTGCAAAGATATCATTAAAAAAATTCAAACTACATGTAGATAAAGCAAAAAATATTACAAAATTATCATTGTTTCAATATCATATTGCAATACGGATATCTAGAATATTAAACATATCCAGAGTTTAAAACAAAATGAATAACAAACTATAATATATGCAAGCAAACCTTTTGAACAATTGCTATACAAACACTAAGCAGAAGCTTGCAGACAGATGTGTGTGTAGCAAGGGAAAATAGCTACATATACAAACATCTATGCTTACGACATGTGAAAACAGGTTTGTTCAATTTTATTTTTTAAAAAACATAGGTACCAAGTGCAACATCATCACTTGAAATATAATCTACTCACTTGAGAATCTCGGATAAGTCCATGGAGATAAATATTTGAAAATGGAACTGTCCCGGTGAATTCAATTCCCATCATTACCATTCGTGCCACCCAGAAGAACAATATGTCATGCCTGTTCAAATAGTGAAGCTTTTATTGATCTTAACACACTCAACTAACTTGATAATCTTTCATAAAGATCTCTTCTAAAAAATAATGATGTTTTGCATTAACAAAGGAGTTATACAATAAACTAAATGAGTCTGCCTTACAACCTGAAGGATTTAGGTTAGTCTCACAGAAGACGGAAAGTGTGTGCAGCTCAGCTTGAAAGGGAATTAAAGATTTCATAATGAAACTTTATCCCAAGTACAAAAAAAACTTAATATGATGCAAACTTCACACTTAGCCCATGTTTGACACACATTCTTTCAAAATAAATTTTTTCAAAATTCATTTTCAACCACACATTCCTCAATAAAATAATATTTTTCATCACATCAATAACTTTTCTTTACTTTTTAACCACAAATTTCTCATCATATCACTATTTAAAATACATTATTTCCTCAATAATATCTATCAAACACATCCTTATTATTTCAAGAGGTGCGAACTAAAAGAATTCCTTTGGCCAATAATCTTTAACTTGTTACGAGGCAATAGCCACATGGAGTACCAGGTAATATAGACTATAGTTGTAGTTGAAAAAGGATGGAGCAATTCCTTCTTGCAGCGATGCCTCTTCTATTACTCAAACACTCTACTGCCGAAGAGGTTTTCAGTGAAAATTATATGAAGGTGAAGCGTGATTCGGATAATGTCATATGAATTTAACCTCAAGATCTCTTCTCCCTGTTAATACCAAATAAATGATCCTGACTTCTTACTTGTAACATTTAACACCTCTTAACCAAAAATCTTAAGAATCATTCAGTTTAAGCCACGTACAGAAAGTTACATAATTACTAAAATATTCTGAAAAAAAAAAGAGGAGAAATCTAATTATGTTACCAGTAAATATTGCTATGAGCTTCTAGAGGTCATTGCTAAGAAAAATGAGGCTGCTTGGTATTTATATAAGTTACGCCACAATAATAAAAAGAGGAAATAATGCTACAGTGAAGCAGGACATAATTACATCAACATTCCTAATAATAAACACCAAAAACTTAAATATTTGAATATCCAATATCATAACCCTTCTTCATGCATCAGCTTTTCCCAATAAGAGCCTGTTTGAGCCCCATTTTTTGCTCAAAATGCATTTGAATAGTATTTTGAGGAAGAATGTGTGGTTCAAAAAAAAAAAAAAGTTTGGGTTTGCGTGTAATATTATTTTATTGAAGAATGCACGGTTGAAAATAAGAGAGAGAAAAGTGTATTTTAGAAATAATGGGGACCAAACAAGGGATAAATATAATGAGATGGTAATGACAGGCATAATTTAATGTTAATACAACAGTATGCATTAATGCTGTGATTGATACTTGAAATGCCTAATTGATTTTCTCAACAAAAAAAAAAAAAAAAACCTAACAGGGCTCTGTCCTCAATTACATGAAGTGCGCTCCAAATATGGCAGTATCTTCAGAGATAAAGAATACATAAAAGAAAATACCCAGTTTCAAGAACTGATGTTGGATAGAACCGCTTAAAATCCTCTGCCAACACATCTGGCCAACCAAGAGTGCTGAAAGGCCATAGGGCACTGATAAAAAATCAAATAGAATGGATTTAATTGTAGTATTTTTGTGGTCATACAAATATTATGATCCATAATGCGGACAAGAAAGCATGCAGGTGTCAAACTCCAAATCAGGATAAAAATTCCAGCCACTGTTTGTATCAGTATATGAAAACCAACGAATTTCAGAAGTACAAAAGTGAAGTAAGAAGCAAAATAAAAATTAATTTTTAATCAGCTTAAATCTCTAGAGAGTTCAACATCCCCATATTGGCTTCTGTCATATTCACAACATGTAGTTAGACTCTTTCCTCCTCACTCTAACCAGCTCAAAATGGATTATTTTTGGTAAGCATTAATAAGCTCCAGTGAACCATGAACAGAACCAACACAAGCAATTCCATATACTTTTTCTGCCTTACTACAGTGGAGGTGCCTAGCATTCAGCTCGTCGACTCTAATAAAACCATGAGAGCTTCTTCTAAAAGAGAAGACAGGTTTCTAACACTTCATACGACGATAAAAGTTTCATTACAAAATAAAGGGTGCTGTGTAAAGAGCGCTTTCCAACATCATTATAATATACAAGTATTTATTTCCCTCTAAATGTTTGAGATAGCCATGTGGAACATGAAGGCCTTGGAAGCGAGAGGTTTTTCAGTCGAACCCACCAGGTTATATCTGAAAGACGTCAACACATCATCAACCAATTCTACATTTATAAATTGCTGCAATAACTATTATGGGATGGAGAAACAGCATTGAGACAAGAAATGAAAATATTTCCTTGGGTAGGAGATCTAAAGCATCACCCACGTATAAAGAACTTTTAAATTTTTCTGCCAAGTCTCATTTCTTTGTTTTTCTCGAAACCTAATATTTATAAGAGACTGGTAGATGCATAATTAAAATTTGTATTAGTGATAAACTGATCGACTGCATGTCATCTCCTATAATTTTTTCCATTAATTGTACAAACAGTACTAATTCGCTAAAACCATACATAACACAACTTCTGCAATACAAACTGAATAATTTATTGCTTGATAATAAATAATGTTCATCGCATGGTAGTATAATCCCCAAACATTTTGACAGCTAATGGTGTTCTATCTCATGGTAACCAAGAATAACAACCATTGAAAGTGTTTCCAGCAGAAGTTCGAAGAATAATGTCAGTGTGTGTTATATATCAAATGTTTCCACATGATTTTCCATGACAAAATTCTTTATGAAGTACAGAAAAAAGAAGGTAAAAAGTGTGAAAACTAATGTGATATTCGAAGACGGAAAGAAGAATCTGAATAAATATTTGAAGCAACAAACCTTGAAAACCAGGTGTCAAGAACATCTGGATCCTGATATATTTCAACATTTTTCCCATACTTCTTGTGAGCTTTTTCAATAGCTTCTTCTGTGCTCCTAGCAACTATGTATTCCTCTTCACAGTCTTTGCCCACAATGTACCATACTGGTATGCGGTGTCCCCACCATAGTTGTCTGCTTATACACCAATCCTTGATATTTGATAGCCAGTGATTGTATATCTAAGATCAAGCGTAAACATGTAAGCGAAATAGGAATCTATGGGCTCTTTTAAAAAACTAAAGTTCAGAAAATCTGCGAAAAACCAATTGCGTAAATATACTGCATAAGATGACATTGATGGCATGTCTAGTAAGGTGAATTTGACAACACTACACAAATATTAAAAAAGAAATCGTTCAAATTTTAGTCATAGTACGGTCTAGTACTTGGTAAATAACACGCCCTCTGCTCAAGAATTTGCCGTAGGAATGCTCAAATTTAATGTTGAGGCAATAACCACAAAATATTAAGCTTCAGAAGCTAGTTAAATATAAAATAAAGAAAGGCATTGCACCAATAGGAAAGTCAAAAGGAAGTCAAAAGAGCCCAAATGAAGTGGGTAAAAGAAATCTCTAAATGCCTTTACCTTCTCAAATCTTTCAGGCACGATGGTTATTTCTCCCTTGTCAACTGCTTGAAGGGCCTTCTCAGCCAAGGGCTCCATTGTCACAAACCATTGCTTGCTTACTAGAGGCTCTATTATCTAATAAGAAGAAAAATGTTTATGATAAAAGGTTAACCAAAAATCTTCATTAAGCAAAGTTCATTATCAAAATTTGGAGTAAAGAAATAGAAACCGCACTTCTCCACCACGTTGGGACCTAGGAACTCTAAGAGTGTGGGCCTCCTTTTTAACTGCCAACCCTGTTTCCTCGAGATCAGACCAAAGTTTCTTTCGTGCCTCAAACCGATCAAGACCACTGATTTTTTTGTGCAATTATAAATCATTAGGCAGAACATAGAATCCTTCACCAGTCTTCAATTTTTTGATATCCCAAACTTTTAAGCCATACCAGTATAATCCAGCAACTTCATTAAGCGTCCCGTCTTTATTCATCACATTAAGAATGGGAAGACCAAGTTTCCGAGCAAGAAGGTAGTCATTGTGATCATGGCCAGGGCTTATCTTCAAGACACCAGTTCCAAAGTCTTTATCTACATACTTCCATATCAATAAGACGTGGTATATTTAGATATAGGATATCCATTCGGAATAAGCAAGACATGTCTAAAAATAATCTCAACAGTTGACAATAAGAAAGAGACAAGTGGATATTATACATATAGAAGCTGAAAGAATGCAGTATTGGAGCCTTTGCTTCCTGGCACAAATCGTATGAAGATCTCCGTCACATAGAATAATCAACTATTACAGGTTTGTTTACACCTGGGAGATGTGTGGAAACCCTGTTATTTTGCTTTTTGCATTTTGTTTCCAAAGTTGTTAAAGCAGAAACAAAAGAACATGGTGCTTTTAGAAATCAAAACAAGGTTTTCTTTTTTAAAACATTTGAAAGATATTTCACTCATTTCTAGTAATGGACCCAAAGATTGTGACGTCAGCTATTACTTGCCACAGACAACAAAATCTTATACTCAATTCTTTGATTAAAAATCTAAGAATGTGTCTATGTGGATGCATGGGATGTAGGTGAAATTTGGAGTTTTAATTGCATTTTGCAACTAAACCATGTAGAAAAACATCAATTATGGCCACGAAAAAATGATGAATGGCTAATGGATCTACCACGATTGAGAACAATTGTAGCAAACAACACCAAGGAACATGTCAGTATGTCAAAACATTTAATAGCATAGATAGATCATAAATCCATATTGTTGCACCTTGAGAATCCAACACTTCTAAATACTAATCCACATGTAAGGCCGCACTGTGTTAATGTCAACAGAGAATGATCAACATGGCAACTGCTGTTTTACCTTGTCTGAAATAATGGGTACATGCCGGCCATAAGTCATCGGGACGATAGCCTGCTTCCCTATGTACTTAGAATAGCGTTCGTCCTAGAAAACAGCAATAAGAAAATATCAATGGAAACTATTCAGGAAAATAAATGTTACCCCTTATCTTATTAGAATCACCAAAAGCTACTACAGAAGATTGGATAAATTACAAGCATCAACAAAGTTATGTCTTCAACATCGTATATAATTCTGTGAATGATAGACTCACACCAACTAAACAACGAAAACTTTAGCAAGTCCTGGCATAAGAAGAAGTGTTTACTCCCTTACCATAAGATAAATCATTTCTCAAGGAAAAAGTGAAGACAAACAAGTTAGAGGAAAACATAAAAGAATCTATGGTCATCTAAAAAGCTATTACTTCCCTGTATAGCTTAGTCGGAAACAAACAAATGTACCTCGGGATTCACTGCAATAGCCGTATCCCCAAATAAAGTCTCTGGGCGCGTGGTAGCAATTGTTAAGAAGTCACTCCTGTAAAGGGAAGGACAGAAAATTGTGCATAGACACTAAAGAAAAAAGGACTTCTTCGGGGTTCAATTTTCACAAGCATTCAAAATGGATTAAATATATGATTTCATATTATATTTTTTAGCAGATCTTTTAATGCACCTATACTTTAATTGTAAGGTGCATTCAAGTTTTCCCCTCTGGTACTCCATTCTTTTCCTCTATCTAGGAATTCTTTCATAACTACCTATCAAGGATTTCAAGTGACAAAAAAATATCATACAGGATATTTTCAACTGCTTTGCAAAGTAAAAAAGCAAGTGCATCATAACAGCAGCCACGTTTTCCCTTCTCTAGATGATGATGCTATAATGAGGAAAAAGCAGGCAACATCCTAACATAGAACATTTTAGTGGCAGTAGCAGACAAAGGCACATATTGAGAGAGTTGAATATTCTTTATATTTAACACGCATTACTCCAAAATCAGGAACTCTGTTACATATATAATAAAGTCAAAGAAAAAATTGAAATCGGCACGATCGCCTCATGTATATAATAATGTTTTTGCTTCAATTTCTCTCTATTTGTTCTTTTCTTTAGTTCTTTATGAATTTATTCATTCTCTATTTTGTTTGGGAAAAGAGACAGGGGAGGGGGGACCCTATCTCACCATCTCTTTTTATCATTGCTGTAGACTGCTCTCGATTACTCACTCATCAATTCCAGACTTATCCTAGCATGGGATACAGACATAGAGGTTACACTCCTATTTCTCATATGTCCTTTGCAGATGACATAATTAGTTTCGCCAATGGCCAAAAGCGATCTATTCAGAGATTGCTTAATTGCCTGGAACACTATGAGGACGTTTCTTGCCAGTTGGTGAACAGAGATAAGAATAGACTCATTTTGCCTCGTAAGGCATCCACCGCCCAAATTAGAAGACTTGAGCGATTGGATTCCAACATCGACAACCATTCACCTATCTAGGTGCTCCTTTATTCAAAGGGGCTAAGCAGATATTCCTATATGACAACCTCCCAGAAGGTCAAGAACAAGATCTCTAGATGGGCACATAGACTCTTATTTTATGGCATACTGGTTACAGTGATAAGGTATGTCTTATCCTCCATTCCTCTTATCTTCTTCAGATTATGCAACCTTCTAAAGCTGTACTCACAAGGTTGAAGAGCATTTTTCTAGATTCCTCTAGGACTCTAAGCCCTGTTTGGGCTCCATTATTTTAAAGATGCGTTTTTCTCTCTTATTTTCAACAACACGTTTTCTAATAAAGTAATATTACACGTAAATCTAAAAAAAAATCTTATTTTTTAACCACACATTCTTTTAAAAAAATACTATTCCAAAATACATTTTTCCCAAAATTTGATTTTAATGGAGCCCAAACAAGGCTAAGGATCATGCACACAAACTACATTAGAAGAGATGGAAGGAGATTTGCAGACCAACTGATGAGGTGGTTTGGACTTTAGAAGACTTCAGGCTATTGTTGATACATTCTCTCTCGAGCTTTAGTGCTTGTTTAGTATCTTTATGGGTTCAGTTCATTCTGGACAAATATGCAAGGACACTCACCCTCTTCTTGCTCCTATTCTTCACTCAGCGTCATTGACATGGAGATATTTGAAACAATTTAGCCCACAAGTGGAAACATACATTGCTTGGCATCCTGGTGCCGAACACAAGTTCCTTTGGCACGATTGCTGGATTGGTAATTCTACCTTAGCATCCTTATTTCCTCATCAACATCACACCGTTCGGGTTCACGATTTCTTCAACGACTCTAGCTGGAGTTTCGATAGCTTACTTTAGGTGTTTCTACCCACTATGGTTGAGTATAGGGAGAGTAACCATATACCTGATCATCTATGCTAAGACACACACCAAATGGCAAATTTGCTACCAAGTGTGCATGGCAGCGTGTTCACTCGAGCAACTTTGTTCAAGACAAGTACCGGATATTATGGAATTCCATCATATGGCGATGTGGCAAGGGCTATTACCAATCGATGTGTCCATACAACGATAGACTGGTTGTCTTTGGCTTCTCGTTGCCACTTCTACTCGGAGATTAAGACCATTCCACACTTATTCACAGGCATTAGTATATCGAACCAGGTTGGCATCACTTCGCTGACTTATTCCAAATACCTCTACGAGTAGGTAAGGGAGTTCATCAGTGCTTTCAGAGATGGGGATTCTCGAGATAGTTTGTTCGAAGTGGCCACATTTGCACTATCATTCCTCTGTTTATATTTTGGCTTATCTGCACTGCAAGGAATGATGCAAAGCACGGGACATTGCTATGGAGCCTCATCGTATCATTTGGAGGGTATATTGCACTATTTCTTTACTAGGTTGTTTATTTCGAAATATCCACTAGCGGGGGAATCTTGACATCGCCAAACTATTTGGTTATCTATTTGACCCCTCCTTCCCCATCACCCCATATCTTAGTTTGTTGGCACACTCTATCGTGGGATTCTATAAGATCAACACTAATAATTACGTAGAGTACGAATTTTCCAGTGGTGGAGGCATTATTCATGACCAGGATCGACTGTGCATCAACGTGTTCTCTTCTTTATATGGTGATTGCCCTATTCTTGAGGCTAAATTACAAGCTATTTTAAACGGGATTCTTGACTTGGACTTTCTAACTTGTGGATAGAGACAGATTCCTCTTTAGTTATTTACTACACCATTCATGGAATTGGGGCATGGTCTATACAGGGTACTCTCATACAAATCAGACATCATCTTTCATTTGATCGAGACATGATTTCCCACATATACCTTGAGAGCAATCAAGTAGCTGACTTACTTGTCAATGTAGGTTCGAAATGCCATTTCCAGGAATACGGACCCTTAGACTTTTCTCAACGATTATACACCTTGGTATAGATTGACAGATATGGTATCCCTAGTATTAGAAGGCTATCGTTTACTTTTGCTGCTTTGTTTAAGGTCAGGCTCCCGCCCCCCTTCCCATGTATTCAAGTGAGTTCCATATATATTATAATTAGGAAATCATAGCCCTCATCATCATCCTCTAGTGGAGCCTAAATACACACTAATGATGAGTTGATGATTTGCCAAAATATATATATTCCAACCTTTAAAAAATGTAAGTTAATGTCTAACAAACTAAACGGAGACAAAATTAACATATCACTCAATTTATTAATGTGATCTCATTCATTAATGCAAATATAGAGTCTACATGAAGAAAGCATGTCAAAATCAATCATCAGCTACCACGTTTGTAACGACCCGACCTCGCGCCGGAGCCATTATCATCACATACGTACTGTCCGCTTTAGGAGAGCCTAAACTTATCTTACCCCTCACAGCTTTCTGACGCGTCCCCCAAGATTCAACTTAAATCTCCCATATAATGGAGGTCTTGGATTAGAATCCTGGGGGACACGTCAAAAAGCCGTGAGGGGTAAGATGTGTCTAGGCTCTCCTAAAGCGGACAATACGCATGATATGATAATGGCTCCGACGTGGTCTGGTCGTTACAAAAAACACGTGTTTCAATTGGTAACAGGATTCAATTTAAGTCACTCGTATTGATGGAAGTTTAGGATTCGAATCCTGGGGGACGCGTCACAAAGTCGTGAGATGTAAGATGGACCTAGACTCTCCCAAAGCGGACGGTACGTATGATATGATAACGGTTCCAACGCGAGGTCGGGTCGTTACAACGTTAGTAATATTAAGGATCCAGGGACTAGCTTGATAGTTTTCAAAATGGTGAATTGGCATATAACGAGAAAGGTGAACTTATAGAAACAATAGAATATAGTAAATAGAAGATTGATATTCCCACAACCGAGAGAGTGGAACACTTAGAGAACCTACTTAAGATAAATAGAATATGAAAGAAAGAAACCAACAAAGAAATAGCAAGATGTAAGAGATGAGACAATGCCATAAGCTAAGCTTTAGACAAATCAGCAATATAAGGTTGGAAAAAAAATATTATAATTCATTACCACATGAAACCATCCTGCAAGTAAATACTTCAATGATCAACAGCAATTACAAGTTCATTAAAATTAAGGTTTACAAAAATGTGTGATAATACCTCGAGCCACCGGCAACACGATACTTGATATAATATAAAGCACCAGGTTCCTCTGAGTATTCTACTTCCTAAAGACAAGAAATCAATCTCCAAAGAGAAGATTTAAGCACAAACAGCAGAAGTAATGGGACCTAGTTCCACTTCACTTACCAAGTCAGAAACTGCAGTCTGCAAATTTGGTGACCAGTTCACCATGTAAGAACCTGCAATAGAATATTTGTTGCTTTATCATTTCACTTTCAATACATTGGGAAAAAAAAAAAAAACTCAGTTGAAATAGTCATTATAAAAGCAACTTTCTCACTCTATTTTTCTACACTGAGTGAAAAGTTTTGATGAAGAAAAAAATGTTTGTGGATATGGATCAGCATAAAATCCAAAGGAAAAAAAAACACTAACTAACAACCTATGTTGTTATTTAAATATTTGAAAGAAGAATTGACGTATTTCTTTATTGAGAATTTTATGTTCCTCTTTCTTCCTGCATCAACTTAAACCATATTAACATTAGAAATGAAAAGTAAAGAGTTGACAGAAGTGATCTATGAGGACCATCACTTGATGCATTTGGATTGAGAGGATCAGTTTTGATAATCAAATAATTCCATGAGAAAAATTAAAATATTTTTCTCCTCAAAACTCAAAAGTGTAAAATGTGCCTAGACAATTTCTGTTCAGCGCCTATGAAGTTGTTAACCAGAATTAGTGCATACCTTGGTAGATAAGGCCTTTTTCATGAAGCCTAACAAAGGCTTCAACTACCGCTCCTGCAAAAGTGGATAAAATAAAATCAAGAACAAGGTAAAGCGTGTGATATAATAAAATAAATTTCACTTAGCCGAATTATTAAAAATAATAATAATAATAACAACAACAACCAATTCAAGTAGAACAAAAGTCCTAAATAACTATGTTAAAATGAAAATAATTAAGGCAACCCCCCAACTGAAATTATAGAAACTAGATAACTCGACAAACTTGGCACAATATTATGAAATATACCAGGCACTGATATTTCCACATAATCTTGAGTATTATACATCACTCATAGATGTTAGAAGAGTTAATGGAAAAAAACTGTCTTACGACTCAGCTGAGCATCTAGGGTAAAATGTTCTCGGGTCCAATCACAAGAAGCACCAAGTCTCCTGATTTGATTTGTAATGGCTCCCCCATACCTGAAAATAATAGGCTGAATAAGCATCCATTCACAAAAAATAAAAGATATTGGCTGGAGATTCGAGAAAAGGGGCACCATTTTTTACCAGATTAGTTTTCCATTATAATACCCCTCCTGGAATCAAGAAATTTAAAGACAACAACAACCGATTCTTCTATGATAATAACATTTTTTTTATTTCCATTATGGTACTTAATGTGAACTACTTTACCTCTTTTCAGCCTGCGACTTTTCTCTCTTTATTCTAAACTGATATTTGGTATTTAACTCTAAGCATTTTTAACAGGTTCTTAAAAAACGTCCATTAACAGCAATCATATTAGATGGAATAACAATCAATTAATTTGCACCATACTTTCAAATAGAAGAACCACGTCACGTGATTCAAAAAGATACTTGTTAGATGTCTTGCATAAAATTCATAGCTAATGGCCAGAAAATGGGACAAGAGTCAAGAATTTGAGGCGTGGATGAGGTAAATAGTAGAGAAAAATGCATAAAAGTGTGAGGAAGGAGGAGGATGAATAAATATACTTCTCTTTCCATTCCCAAACTCTCTTTGTAAATTCTTCTCTACCCAAATCAACCCTTTTTATTCCTTCCACCCCGAGCATTCTTTCAACAACCAGCTGAGAGAAAGACAAGTTCAGATCAGACCAAAAAATGAATAAATAATAGGCTCTTCCAAACATAACAAGCAAAAGCTAGTGAAAAGAATAAATCACATGTATCACAACTATAATATAAACAATAAGCATTTAAAAGGAGGCAAAAGCATCAAGGATAGTGGTTCAAAAACACAAGACCCTGCAATTGTTTTACATAAAAGTGGATCCTCCTAAATAACCAAAAACCGTAATTTGCAAATCAGTCCTTCACCATACATGTTATAAAGGCAATCAAATTACATGATTAAGTAATATCATTTGGTTTCGTGTGCCAATTTAGAGTAAAATCTATAACCACACAAGAAATTTGATTAAACAATATCTAATGAACGAAAAACACTAACATAATTCCGAAAATAGATTAAAGAAATAATACAAGAATCAGCAAATAAAGTTGGGGATAATTCTGGAATTTCATCGAGATCCATTGATTATTTTCTACTAGTTTGACTATAAGTTATTACTATCTATAATATACCAGTTTCAAGACATACAATAACTACTAGCTTTCAGAATTAGCAAAAACCTGGGTAGCAATACCAGCATGATCTGTTCCAGGAAGCCAAAGTGTTGGTCTTCCCTTCATACGATTGTATCTCACCATAATATCCTGCAAATGTATACCACAGAATTTAAACAACAGGGATATATCACTATTTAAAATTCTATACACTATTCAACTTCTGCTAATAATATACCCTCTTGATTTAAATTCCTTTTAGTTGTAATTAATCCCTGATTTGAATTCGTAATTAGAACGATGATTTAAGAGAAATGGAATCAATCTTACAAAAAAGTCAGACCGAACCATTCATAACTAGGCAGACAAAAAAAGGTACATATTCTATAAGTTTTCTCCATATGAGAACCATGGAAAAACTTCCATCCCCTTTGAAAGGGCTCTATTTATAATGAGATCACAAAAAGATTGAGTATTTATTTGATAAATTATTTAATGGAAGGAGTATTTATTTAATAAATTATTTAATGGAATGTAAAGTGTGGGTGTTTTAGATCTATCAAAGCGCAGTTTGGGCTCCATTTTAATTTTAATACATTTTTCTCTTTTTTCCTGTTAACCACACATTCTTCAGTAAAATAATATTACACATAAACCCAAAACTTTTCCTTCTTTTTTAACCATGCATTCTCCAAAAATATTTCTGTTCCAAAATATTTTTTTCCCAAAACTTCATTAAAATGGAGCTCAAACAGGGGTAAAAACTATTGAAGATAAAAAAAAATTAACTATTCTAGAAGTATCTAAACCTAGAAGGTGAAGGATTAAACTATCAAATTTCACTGATTGTTGAGTGAATTGAGGATAAATAAGCATTGCAGAAATGAGGATACTTACATAGATGTGTAGCCATACTAGAGGGCATAAAGTAAGAAATGAGTGGCACAATTAAATTAAAGAATGAAAGCCTGGATGTTTGGAGCATATACTGTGCAAATCTAAAGAAGCTCTCATTTAAAGTGATTGTGCAGTTCTACTAGAACAGATTAGAAGAGGAAGAGGTATACTGATGGTTACTGTGATTACAAAATATTAATTCATTGAGTGTTCATGAAAAAAGATTTGAGTGACAGAACTGAGATTTTATTGGATATAAAGTTTTCTTCGTTGCTTTGCGATAAGGATACGTAGTTTGTCTTCTACAAACTAATCCCAGAGACCTATTATAACCTTTATTTATACAATACATACGGAGAATTTAAAACATTACATGACTTCAGTTTTCATGAAAGTATATATTTTCATAAAAGAGACTCAAAAACATAATGGACATATGTCTTACAACCCTAAGATGGATTTAAAATCATAATCTATGAAAAAGAGATTAGCAGAGGCTATATATAAAGTTGCAAAAAAGTTTCAACTTAAAAATAATAATAATAATAATAATAAGTTAAGAAACAACAATATTTTCCAACCTCGAGAGTTACAAACATAGCATGCCCCATATGCAATGAACCTGTAACATTAGGCGGTGGCATTGAAATTACAAATGGATCACTTCCTGCATCATAGTTTGGCTTGAAATACCCTTGAGACTCCCACCTAACATCCATAGTATTCATCCGTTAAAACATCATATTCACGGATAATAAACAGAGGCTTGAACTTTTTGCATGGAAGAACCATTTTTGCCAGTGTAAATTAGAATGCTAGACCAAAGCACTGTTGGTACCATGGTCAATCAATTAAACCCATATTTGATCCTATCCTGCCAAACCACAAAATTTTATATGCTACATTGCTCTTTTGAAGATTTTACTATCTGAATTCGCATGCTATGGTGTTGTTAGAAATTCGCTCATAAACAAAAAGAATCAATTTAAAATGAATACGAAACTGGCTTCCTAAAATGAAATTACCATTTATAAATCCGTTCTTCAGCTGTAAAATCAAACGACTTTGCTACTTCTGGCGAAGTGAATACACTACTATTAGCTGCAGCCACTGAGATTACAGTAACGGTCAAAATATTCAGCGATAAAAGATAACCTTTTGAATTGTCCTTTTGGAGTTTTACATAAGGTTGCTTACTTACCAGTAGCAGAGAAGAACCTGCGCGTGAGACGGACGAAATGCGAGTGGGAAAACGTAATGCAACGACGGCGTTCGGAAGGAAAGAGCAGTGGATTGAGTCTGTAAACAGAGCAAGAAGAAGATAAGAGAGAGGGGTTGGAGAGTGCCATTCTTTGGTTCGGGGTTTGGGCACCGTCAGAATCGGTGTTTCGCAAAACTACATATAAACCCTGCAACCGCGAGGCTTTATTTTGACCAAAAACCGTGTAGATTTTGGTCTATGTTTGGACTTCATTTCTACGTGGACTGATTTATTTTAATCACACGTTCTTTTATATAAAATAATTTTACATGAAAATCAAAATAAATTCATTTTTTATTTATCACGTATTCTCCAACTTGTTAATATTCTAAAATATATTCTTTTGAAAAAATAGAGTTCAGATCCGTAAAGTTGACTATTTTCCTATTGTATTCTTAGAGAGACCAAAAAAAATAAAGGTGAGCTCTAATTACATTTAACCAACCAAGCAACTAGATGCTTTGACTCGCATTGAATGTCGGACCGCTCGTTGAAAATAAAAATATATCGAACTTATATGAGATTTTTCCATGAGTCGATTGTATGATTGAGCAAATATAGGCTCGATCAAAATTTGCTTTTTTAGAGTACAAAGGTGAGCATAACATCATTAAGAACGTAAAAGTCCCCAGGTATGGAATCCCAAATGAAAATTTCGATTTTTTTATAATCACTTTTCTCTATACTTATTTTAATCATACGTTCCAAAAAATTATATTTTATATTTTTTCGTATTTTCACATGCTTTTTAACTACGTATACGAAAAAAAAAAATCCAAACAATAAATTCTCAAAGAATTAAAATCAAACAAGTGTTAAATAAATGTTGGTTGGAGCTTAGCTTACAGGCACGGATACTGATTGGTCGTGCTTGTTAAATTTGTTGTGTTTATATATTAATCATCTGTTAGGCAAAATTTGTAAATGGCCAAATTTCATTTTTAATCATATATTTCAATGAATGTTCACATATATTATTTATTTATCTACCACTCATTTCTATCTAGTGCTTATACAATAATAACTAAGAAAGAAGTAGCAACAACGATTGATAAACATTAGAGCAAGGACACCACACAATAATCATCTACTCAATTAATTGGACACAAAGATTTAACGCTTAATCTCTAACTTCACCATTATAAAATTCTCCGCGTGTTCTACCGTTTAGCACGCCCCACTATAATGTGGAACATGACAATGTTATATGTTGTTGTTGAGCTCAACATCTTCAAGAATTGCGTTGGGGGCATCAAGCTGATTACATGCACTTCGACCGTGCTCGTAGTGCATGCCTAGTTAAGCACTACAATGTTGGGTTGAATTCTTCAACAGGTATGTTTGAGCTCCCCAATCCAACTTGTCTCTAAATTTTTGGAGTCAAATGACCTCACAAGTTCTATAAATAATTACAATTTCATTCTAAATGTAACAATACATAGATGATAAACATTTTATCGACGGTTCAACGATTTCCTATTTTAATTTGTGTTTGATCATGCATATCGAGTAGGTATAAACTACGACCTTATTGCTTTGGTAAATATCCACATAATTACTTGCACTTTTGGATCTCGAGCTATAATTAAAAGTTTGAATATCATTTAGCTGATTAAATAAACAAAGCTACTATAAACATATTGTGAATTATATTATGAATTACACTCTTCCATATGAGATAATTTACGCCATTGATTTTCTCCCCACTTTTCCCATCGATGCATATATTCTCCCCTACACAAGGGGAAATGTCATGTACACGCATTTTGCTTTCTTAGATAAATACATAGAGAACCATCACTGCAATTTTCTCTAGACTAGAAAAGAGCATTTTAACTTGCTATCCGTCTCTGCAGCAGAAATTACCGACGGGGACCCCATTCTATTGAAAATGTAGCGCGAGAGAGAGTCAGGATCGAGCAGCAGTGAAGTATGGTACGTTAGTGGGGATCTTGACCAGGCCACCAAAGAAACCGAAGATTTGTACCTTCAATTTCTCAGTCTGAATCACAGAAGGACAAGAACAAAAAAAAAAAAAAAACTAAAGAAAATCTCTCTATTTGTTGAGTGTTAACGCTATCAATCTCTTCTTCAACAAACCCATCCTACCCAACCCCAACACCTAACAAACGTCTGGTAGGTACACCAATATATGTGTAAATCATATTGTGTGTATGCATTTTGAAAATTTATTCGACATATCTAATTGGGAATTTCTCCCTCACTGGTATATTCACAAACACTCAGTATAGGTATAGGTTACATGTGTATGAGTGGGAATTAATTTTCTGGTCAATAGGTATTTTGACACAAGATTTGATTTGGGAAAAGAAATTTCGAATTTACAAATTACAATTCTATGCATGTGAATCGTCTAATGTGTTCTTTTGTCGTGGATCAGGAATATCTCGTAAGCTAAGGAGGATATGTTGAGAATTATAAGGCAAAGAGTGGCCTGCAACGGCTTTCCTGCTCTGGTAAATGCTATTTTTTGTTAGTAAACTGAAATTGTGGAAATACATTGTTATACTGTTTAACCACTTATGTCTTAATATAAGATTGTGATTTTTTTTTTTTATGTATTTTTAATTGGAAGACGTCGGAGCAAGGTATTGGAGTAATTGCATGCCGGGCTTATTCTACTACAACAAAAGAGGTAATTGCATATTCATTTGTTCACAAATTTATTAATAGCTTGGAATCAATGTGTAAGTGTTTGAAGACCACCACACTTTTGAGTTGTGAGTTCATTTCATATATATATACATATGCTTATTTACGTATGTGTATATGGTATGATTACAATGGAATGGAAAGATTACAATGAATGGGAAGAATCAAGCAAATAAAAAATGGAAGCTACAATTACGGGTCTAATTGGAATACAAATGGAAAGCCTTGAATTAAGGCGGAAGATCCTTAGCATTATCCTTGACACCCCTTCAAGCTGAGCGTCAGATTGGAGTGTACCTGAAGCTTGGATTGGAAGAGTTCAAATAGTAGTTTTGACACACTTTTGGTGAAGATGTCGGCAACTTGCAAATGAGAAGGCACGTACTGAGTGCAAAGCTTGCCAGCGAGAACAAGTATATAAAGAAAGTGGTAGTCAAGCTCAACATGCTTGGCTCGTTTGTCAGAAACCAGATTGGAGCTCAAGAAAATGGCACTCTTGTTGTCACATAAGAGGCCGTTGTGGAATTGAAACTTTGAGGTCACTAAGGAGATGCGTCATCCAAAGGAGTTCGGCGGCAGTGAGAGCCAAAACACGATACTCAGATTCACAACTAGAACGAGAAACAGTAGGTTGCTTCTTGGTACTTCAGGAAACCAAATTGCTGCCAAGATAAATAGAGTAACTGGAAGTAGAGCGACGAGTCCGAGTTCGCAACTGAAGTACTAGGAGCAGCAGATGGATGAAAAGTGAGGCCAAAGTTCAGTGCGCCTTTAACATAGCGAAGAATGCGTTTTGCAGCAAGAATGTGGTCTTTAGTTGGGGAGTGGAGAAACTGACCCACAGAATTGACAGCATGAGCAATATTCGGACCAGTGATGGTCAGATATTGGAGAGTACCAACAAGAGATCCGTAAAGTGTAGGATTCGAGAACAGGGGACTACTGAAACCCTTACCTTAGATGGTATTCAATACAGAAGAATGGGAATAGAGAAGGAATCTATGATCGAACCAGACAGTTGGAAAAAGAAAAAAAAAATCGCACACGAATATACACCATATTTATCAAGAGTCCATTCTCCACCATCTGGAGAAGGTGAATGATAGAATGAGTCAAGAAAATTTTGAAAATCATAATATAATTAACATCTATCCTTGAGATTGCTGAGATTGAAATTTCTAGAGAAGGATGAATCTTCAATTATTATACTTTTAGAAGCAATTTGAAATGGTAAGAGGCAATAGGATTGAAGAAAGAAATTAGATAAGGTACTATTCTTATTCTAAAGATCTTCCCAATGAATGGTAGATCTGTTTCCATCTTTAAGCCACAAAAAGGAAAGGAAAACAGGATACAATTTTTATATGAACTTCCAGAAGTCGCATATTGATATTGTTTGCAATTCCAGCATCCCAACGATCCAACTGTAGACTGTTTTTACTCTTTATTATTTTATGTCTTGAGAATTTGATTCTAAAGGAAATGCTATACCGACTTCTCCACTTAAGGAACACCAATCCCCAACTACCCTTACACTTATTATTTGTAACGGAATTCCAGCTTATCTAAAGATGAAAACAAAATATGTGTCTCAACATGATCTTTATAGTATAGAATTCGTTGAGAAGAAGTAGATGAAAGATTTTCATATTTGGTTTCATTGTGTTTCTTTCGTCATCTTATTCCATAACTGAAGGAGAGGTTACATTTTTCCATTTTATGAAGGTAGATTTTTTCTCTTTAGCTAGGGGAGATTTCTTAAGACACATCCTGATGTTATAATTCTAAGATGACCTAAAAGATTACTAGTCTGACCCGAGAACTGCTATCATCATCTTTATATTTTAATACAATTTCCAGGAAAAAAATGTTATGGAGGTAATAACTAACAAACTGTTTCTTTCAGGCCATCGACCACATTATCAACTCTGCTGTAAAATCAAATTACATGTCTGCGGTCAGATATCTGTGCCTATTGTATTCAGAGGTCCAAATGGCGCTGCCGCTGGTGTCGGCGCACAGCATTCCCTCGTACGAGATTGATACAGTCATTGTTCTCTTTCTAACCTATTACAGACTCTATGTTCAAGCATAACGCGACTTTTATTGTTGTGCCCTTAATCTTCTTACTCGCTTTTAGACTTGCTTCCTCGTGCGCTCTGCATGCGTGTAGGTGTGACACATGCACCCTTCTAATGGGCGCAGGCCACAGGGAAGTCACATTAAGTGACAGACAACAGTCAAAAATTCTTGAGCACGTGACTGAAATAGTATATATTATGCATGGTTATAAGTGCAGAGTCCACGTGTCTCTGGGCTCTGCACGACCAAAAAATTTCAGTCATTTCTAGCAAACAGCTGAGCATATCTAATATAAGTCACTGAGTGATCACTTTAGAGTTTATTTGTTCACCAGGCATGACATAGTATTTAACAACAATGAGTTGTTGATGAACAATTTGTATTTGAGAGATACATATAGCGAAACATAATTTTCTTTTAAATTAAACTATATTGCATGATTTTATTTTACTCAGTTACAGAAAATGGTTAATTAGTAGCAAAATGTAATAATTTTGGAAAATTGTGAAATTCAGTATATGATTAGTATAATCTATCTGTATTCAAAGTTGGAGATAAGGTGAACTTTAGAATATGTGAACTATATCTGAATGCAAGAATGAACAGAGCGTTTTATGTTCCCCATTTACTTAAGGAATCTAGAAAAATGAACGTAAGTTTGCCCTCTGCAAGCTGAACAAAGAGTTTGTTCATGACAGCTCGGTTCATTTGCAGCCTGATTCACAATTAAAATTTCCCTTCATGTACGCTCATCCTTCCTTTTTACAGTGCTATGCAGCATGGTATGGTTCATGTCCAGGGTTAAAAGTTCTGGCTCCATATTCATCAGAGGATGCTCGTGGTCTGCTAAAAGCTGCCCTAAGGGATCCAGATCCTGTTGTTTTTTCTTGAAAATGAATTGTTGTAAGTAGTGAGGTTCCATTTAATACTCACAATTTTTTGTCATCAATCAAACTCGTGTTAATTTTTCCATGTGACTGTAAAATATGTGCCTCAGATATGGTGAATCGTTTCCTGTTTCAGCAGAAGCTCTTGATTCTAGTTTCTGTCTTCCAATTGGGCAAGCTAAGGTAGTTTATCTAGATTATGTTGCATTTTTGTTTGCACCCTCATATTTATTACTTAACTCACCTCCAAATTCTTCGACAGATAGAACGTGAAGGAAAGGATGTGACTATCACTGCTTTCTCAAAAATGGTTGGCCATGCTCTTCAGATCTGTCATTCTATTTGAAGCATTATATGCATCCCAGTTGAAAACGAATTGAGGAGGATTTGTTTAACATATAACTTGTGCAATATCAGTTTTTCCTTTAATGAACTAGTTTTAGATAAATGATCAAACACGGAGGCAAAATGAGCACTTTGGAGGAAATGAATTTTGGATGAATTTATGCAAGTTATAGTTTCGGTTTCTGAAATTTTTATGTTTCAGACTGTATATGGGAACCAGAGAAATTGGCTGCAACCAACTGACAAAAGGTTAGCAGGATAATTACATAGCGAACAGTCTTTTAATGGGATTATCACATTCTTAGCCCAGAAGTCACAGCCATTATGAATCTGGTTCTGGAAGCGTGCTCTACATTTAGCTGTATTATCATTACCAAGTTTTCTTGTTTTACGTTGGAAGTATAAACCAGAAAAATTTGGTCAAATGTTGTCCATGATGCCTGTTTTACATGTATCATGGTGTAGCTGCAGATATGTTATGATGTCAGGTCTATTATAGAAATCCTAGATAATGGAGAACTTATTTTTATCATCTGAGATACTATTCTCTGTTCCAGGTTTTGTATGATTTGTTAATATGATTTTCTGCGTGCAGCCTTCACTTTTAGTTTGACACTTTTCATGTTTACTTTTGTACTCGCGTGTTGAGAAAATGGAGATGAAGCGACATTTCTTGATCGAACAAAAATAAAGTTCAGAATTACTTGTTAACATTACATATAAAATCTTGATATGTTCTGCTTTTCTCTGTGGTATTAACTCAAGGATTACGTGTATTAGGCTGCCGAGATTCTCGTGAAGGAAGGAATCAATGCTGAGGTAACTAAAAGATATTTATTATGCCTCTATATGTCGATATGGAGAACGAAAAAAAAAAAGGAGCTTTGCAACCTAATTTTTATATGGGTTCCCTGTCTTTTTGCATGTAATAAACCTGCGCTCTATCCGCCCTTTTGATAGGTCCACAATTAATGCTTCTGTCAGGAAAACCAATAGGCTTGTGACCATCGAAGAAGGGTTCCCTCAACATCGTGTTGGTGCAGAAATCTGGTTAGCTTCTTTACACAACCTTGGCATCTCTCTTGACTTGATAGTATGGCCACTTTTGTACTTATTCCGGCCCATTTCCTCAGTGCATCTATTCTTGAAGAGAGCTTTGAGTATCTTTATGCACCAGTTCAGAGGATTGCTGGTGCCGATGTTCCCATGCCCTATGCTGCAAATCTCGAGAGAATGGCAGTCCCACAGGTTTGTTTTTCCTTGCTTGTATTTCTTTTATTCCTCTATAGTTTTCTCCCAGCTTTTAAGTTCGTTGCACTCTAGTGTAGTTGTGCTTTCATGTTTACGGTAATGGTAAGCAAAATAAATTGTTTTTTGTATAGTTCCATTTCTTATGACCACTTAAACAAAACTGTTGCCCCTCGACTAGGGAAGGGAACCCAATGAAAAAGAGCAGCAAAACTATGCCTTTTTCCTTCCAATAATCTGAGTTTGTGAGTTGAACAGTAATTTGATTATTACTAGACACTTGAACATCAACAAAAAATGGCTAGTCTGTACTTATATTCAGGGCAGGCTTTTTCTTTTTCCGATTAGTTTATAGACATGAATGCAATAATTTTTGTAAGATACAGGAATAATCAGATGATAATTATAGAAGTAACAGTTATGTATTGCTCCAAGGCGGAAGCGTTCTATTATAGTTTGTCTTTTCTCCTTTTTTATTTATATTCTGTATTTCGCGGTTTGAGCTTGAGATTATCCTCTATTCTCCATCTAGTCAAGATGAAAAATTATTTCTTTTAAAACTTATAAGCAATTTTTTTATGCTGTCATTTTTTTTCACCCAACTCGTTCCCTATCTAATTTCGTGGTTTCCTTCTTTGAAATCTGGTCAGATTGATGACATTGTACGTGCAGCAAAGAGGGCATGCTACAGATCAAGTTTATTGGCTGCGACTGCTTAGCGTTCTAGAGAACATTAGTCGTTTACTGTTTCTATGTTTTCATTCGTCCCAGTTATTCTTTGCCCGCCGCGTGTGTTGGTGCTTTCTCTTTTGCAAACTCATCGCGGGCTAAACATATTTGCATGAAGTACGAAAATTAACAGGAAATGAAGTATAAGCATTTCCTTTTCTTTCAAATGGAGTAAAGGCACCATCGGTCCATCACTATTGCTTTGACTCCAGTGTTAAAATTTAGATGTTTGGTTCAGATAAAAATTAGATTTTTAGTAAAAATTGATGAAATGTGATTGAAAAATTATAGTTGCATAAAATGTGTGATTAAAATTAATTATTAATTTTAACTTAAACTTTAATTTATTTTTTTAGCTGAATTAATAAGGGGGCAAAGTAGAGGAAAATGTACCCACTTAAGAATTATTTTAGCCCCTGTTTAGGCTCCATTATTGTAAAATTATAATGAGATGCATAAAATTTTTTTGGAGAATGTGTGATTTAAAAAAACAAAATTAATTTACGTATAATATTATTTTATTGAAAAATATGTTATTGAAAATATACCCGAGTTAAATAATTTGTGTGCCATATTTAAACGAGGACAACTATGTTAATCCTGTGCCCGCATTGTAAAATTATAATGAGATGCATAAAATTTTTTTGGAGAATGAGTGATTTAAAAAAACAAAATTAATTTACGTATAATATTATTTTATTAAAAAAATTAATTTTAATTTAACGAGGATGGCTTACTTTCAACTTTCAAGGAAAAAGCAGGCAACGACTTCACGACGACTTAAAAAAAGATAGTGGCTTCTCCGGTCCGTACAACTCCTTTTTCCTTCTGCCTCTGTAATGAGTCACATAAATTCTGTCCCCACTTCTTTTTCTTTCAACCACAATTCCCACGCATTCTTAGTCCCTAAGTTCTTTGCTGACCGGACCCCCATAAGTGTCACGGTCATTTATGGCTCGGCTTGGTCCGTACTCTGTACTGAGTCTTTCATAAAATTATTTACTTAAAAATAAACAATTTTTTCTATTGATAAAGGTACAAGGAAATAAATTATTTATTTTAACCTTAAGCGCCCTTTTGACCTCCATTATTTCAAATTATAACGAGATGAATAGTAATTTTTAAAATATATATAATTAAAAATAAAAAAAAAAGATTTTGTGTTTACGTGTAAAATTATTTTATTGAAAAATACGTGATTGATAAAAAAAGAAAAAAAATTAAATTATAATTTAATGGAGAATAATGAAAGTAAAATTAAAGAACAACAAATACAGTCTTCAAAATAAAATTACTTCAAAATAATTTTAAGATTTTTCTTTTGCAGTAAAAACGAAAGTTGTTTCCACGAAAAGTGTGATTCTTTCCTTCCATTTTCTCTCCCGCTTTCTTCGTCTACACTTCAACTCTGTAATATATATACACGTGCTAGAGCTTTCGCTTCTTGTTCATTTCTCAAAATTCTCCTTCAATCTCAGAGTACTAAACAGAAAAGCGTCGTGCTGTAGTATTGTGAGATCACAACCACAGGGCAGTAAGTAATGGCGACACCAAGGGAGCACATAGAGGAAATAAGGAGAAACAAGTTTTCGATTGGAGCTGAAGAAACGAATCCACTGACAGAGGATCTTCATCAGGCTGTTAAAAATCTCTCTGCAGAGCTCTACGCTAAGGATGTTCACTTTCTCATGGAACTCATCCAGGTCAGTGACTGTCTGTGTGAGCATGTATATACATACATCTGTACGTATCTATACACAAAAACACTGTTGATCTCTTCACGGTCTCCACTATATTTTCATCTGTGTTGTTTATCGCTTTTTGTTATGATAATGTACGCACCTATGTTGTAGAATTTAATGGGTCCATAGAGGTTCATGAATAATTTTACTGTAAATATATAATGTATTTTTCATACTATATGCTTCATTAGTAACTGAACGTATATATGTATCACGTTTTACTCACACAACTTTAAAATAGTTTCTAGAGTTCATTGAACTGTAATACATTACACTCTATCACTTACCATGTTTCATTAAGGACTAAACTTTAAGCCCCTGTTTGACACCCATTTTGGGTATAAATTTTTTTTTGAAATAGTGATTGATGGAATATTGTGTGGTTAAAAATTATGGAGAATTTTTGGGTTTATGTGTAATATTATTTTATTGATAGAATGTGTGGTTGAAATGAAGAATGAAAAATAGAATGAGAAAAAAAATGGATTTCAAATAGGGGCTAAAATACTTTCGAGTAGTCACTATAACGTTTTACTCACAATGAACTTTAAAATGATTCAGAGTGGTCATGAACTTTACTTATTGAATTTGACTATTCAAAAATTGAAAATTTTGAAGTATAAAATATCATACCTTAAATTACCTTGTGACAACTTTAAAAATTATATTTTGTTAATCTTGATTAATATTGTTTACTCTAAATCGAAAGTTTCACTCCGGATCGTTTGAGATATAATTTTTAATTTTCGATCTACGATCTCAATTAATTAATTTATTTTATTTTCTCCACATAAATGAATATTAAAATCAAAATTAAGATTTATGTCAATTTGAAGCTAGCATTCTTGAACATATTTTGACAACTAAAGAAGTTATATCTCGTCGACCAATATCGATCAATATTCTCGTCTTAGATTGAGAGTTTCATTTATTTTATTTTATTTTTTTGAGTTAAGTCGAATCTCATGTAAAATCAACTTTACTCGAAAATATTATGTTTAGTGACAACTTGAAAGCATTTGAAAGTTAAATATACAAATTGCAGCGAAGGATTCAAGCATAGCCAAACATCTGGTTTTATTTGGGACAACAGATTTCCATTTTTTATTAATAATAATCACTTGGTAGTAAAATATGTTAATGGGTTTTTAATCTTATCTGGGATGGATATTTATCCTTTTTTTTTTTCCCATCAACTGCAAAAATAGATATAGATTTGTATACTTTTGTATTTTTAGAAGATATTAACGTGCTCATAAGAAAGATACATGGTAGTTTCATAAATGCCAGAAATAACATAGAAATGTTCTTATAACTTTTGTGCATGGATCTTCATACTCTTATGCATTGGTGGACAGGAGTGTAATCATAGTTTTTTATATGATTTTTATATAATTTAGTAACAAGTTTAATTTAATATTATGTAACAGAATGCCGAGGATAATGAGTACGAGGAAGGCGTGGATCCTTCGCTGCAATTTGTCATAACTTCTAAGGATATTACAGGAACTGGAGCAACCTCTACATTGCTGATCTTTAACAATGAGAAGGGTTTCTCCCCTAAGAACATTGAGTCAATTTGTAGCGTTGGACGATCCACCAAAAAGAACAACCGCAGACGTGGTTATATTGGCGAGAAAGGTAACTGTTTTATACATTTTCCATTCTCAGTCACTTACAAATTTCCATCAGTCTATTTGTTGCAGAAAATTTTGACACTGTTTGATGAGGATTAAAATCAGATTTTTAGTAAATTTTGATAGAAGCTGATGAAATGTGTGGCTGAAATGAATTGTTAGATTTGACTTAATTAAAATCTATATTTTAATCAATACCTAACATTGTTAAAAACATTTAGTAAGTGGCGAAAACAAAAGATTTTCCCTAATTTTGGACGAGCCAGTTGAAAGTAGACAAACATATTTGGATGAGTAAACCAGAATATGTTCCCTTGCACAAAATCTTGGAAGATATACACGTTTAAAGGAGTTTGCTCCAAAGCCTATTTTGGCAATGTTGGATTGGCACAAGTACTTTGCTTCCTCACCACTCCTAACATAAATAAATTACCCACCTTAAATGATTTGTGCGATGTCTTTGCCATTTCTGTACATAGTATCAAGACTATTGGCTCAAAAAACTTAGGTAAAAGGGTTCTTGTTTACTAACTTCAAGTCATTGAAATGGAAAACATATAGCATAATAATTGTTGTCTTTATTTAGGTTTAATGGCATTGTTGACCTTTTGCGATCAATAGATTTTTTTTTTTTTGCCAATTTACTTCAGTTTATATAGAGTTTTATATGTTAACATTTCCTAAATGGTATGAATTTTGTTCATGAGAATATAAAACGGTATGAATTTTCTCTCCTTAACAAAGTTTTGGTTCTGCGCAATTTAAGATGAAAGGAAGAGAGTACTACTACTTTGTCAATTGTCAGCAATGGTGAATAGTATGAATTTATGATTTTGTAGTCCATCGGATCCTGGAGATCGATAAATCTTGATATGTTATAGGGATGTGCCAAAATCTACAAATTGCATACATCAGATTTAAGCTTCCAACCCATTTAAACAATGTTTCTGTGAATTACGAATTTCACTGATAGAGATATCCTTGAGGTTGTCTCTTTCTTTATTTACCATTGGCATGTCGAAACATGAATCACATTGCCACATGCCCGCTCCCTTCCTAAAAGAAGAAAGATTTGACGCCTCTTTCTGTATTTACACATTTTTACACCTTATTCAGAAATTTGTTTTCAGCAAA
>CAIGRB010063746.1:1773-19977 GCA_903798255.1 Fraxinus quadrangulata
CGTTATAATTTTTGTAATTCCACAATTGAACAACGACAAAAATGACATTAAATTGTTTCAAGTAATGAATATTTAAGCACCCATTAAATTACACCATTTAAATCTCCACTTCATTTACAAAAATTGATCCCCTTTTATTGATGAATTCCATCAATTCAGACAGAATAGAAATAAGAACAAGCTTCTGAACCTAAAAATGAATTTAACAATCAACTAAAGCTTATCCTTAAAATGCCCTAAACAAATAAATGAGAAATGATAAAAATACAACTATAATAACTTATGCTTGCTTAAGGGAAAAGAATTGAAAATCAAGAAGATCTATTAGAGCTAAAGATTAATCAGGAACTCAAAAACCCAACAACCATTATTGCCTAAAAACCCAGAATCACTAATTATTCCAACAAAGTAACATAAAAATGAATGAAACTTGGAACCCAGCAGATGAAAACCGAAACAACTATTAATTGTTCCTTGATAAAATTCCATTGAATCAACGGTACGATTCAACAAGTCTAACTCCGAATTATAATTTTCTATTCAACAAAAACAGATAAAGATCGAAGGAAACGAAAAGAGGACTACTTCGACATGGAGAATGAATGACTCATGCAATAGTAACTCGGAAAGGTAGAGAATAAAGTGAGAATTTAGTCGTACATTGCTTCACTTTATTGATTTCTAATTTGAACCAGTGGAAATCTGGCACATTTACTTTCGGGTTGTATCCACAATGATGCCAGGGGAATCTCCAATAATTTCTTCAACAATAGGTTTGCTGGATGCTATCATCTTTTGTTTCTTTAGCTGCTCAATGTTTTCTTTTTCAAACACCAAGTTTCGTTGAGCATTAGGTACATTGGCGTGAAGTGAGACTTTTTTTCTTCGGTTCACAAGGAAACATCATTGGAGATTCCTTTGTAGGCCCACAGTTGTTATCGAGAATGCATACGACATCGAACCTTGGTTGGTTCGTTTTGGGATCCACGGTTTTATATTTTATATAAATGAAATTTTCTTCATTTACATAATTCAAATCACGAGCATTGATGATATGTTCTGATTGTATAAAAATTAATGAAAATACTATCAATATATTTAAGTAGGAAATATTAGCAAATGTAATAGATCATAAGGAATACTTTACCGTTATACAATCCTTCATCAAAGTTTCAGCTCGTAGTTATAGGAATTTTTCAGTCAATTCACCAAATAATGATGTAGAAATAGATCCGGTATTATCTGCAATATGAACATTGCATCTTGCTCTGGGAAGAAAAAAACAAAATAAATGTCATAGACATTTTAAATTTACTAGTTACATTATATACATAATTATTATTTTGGGTAGATGGTATTACAGTAGGAGCTATTACCTCAGAACAGCTCTTGCATGCATGTATTCGCAATAATTGCAAAAATGCATTTCATTGAACTGAGCAAATAACATCCAACCACAAGTGTCACAAGCTATATACCAAAGTGATTGAGCTTCTGCATTCAATTCTAATTGACCTTTTATCCAAAATGGTTTGCACTGCAATACGTAGAACGAATGTTAGATTTGTTTTCGACGTAAATAGCTATGTGGTAGATAATGGAAGAAATTTTAAAGAAAATAAGTAATGATTTTACTTTTACTTGTAGTAGTTCATTGAGTATTCTGAAATGTCGTTGACGTTGATGATTTTGTTCTTTGGAGAGGGTGAAATACTGAACATATTTGACAAATCATATGTTTTTTGAGCGATCATTTCTATCACTATGTCTTTGTTTCTTTCAATCCTTGTATAGTATCAAAATGAAGTTAAAAGATAAACAAAAAATGCAAAATAATACGAGGATGAAGTTAGTTTTTCAGTGGAAAGCACCGTATGGAAAATGTACGAAAAGTAAACTGATTATTCTTTTATTTCAGCAAGTTTTTTCAAACTTTGGATTAATCAGGATCGAACTATTTGCTTTAGTCAATAATGACATCCCTGTTAAGAAGGACACATGCATGTAATGAAGTTAGATTTTCTTAGTAGCAGAAGCTTATAAAAATGATGATTAAATGGGGACTTTGTTTACCTTTGAATGATGTGACTTTCAAATGGTTGCCAATGATCATTGGTTTTTTCATAAGCCATTCACTGATTTCAATGCCTTCATAGTAGAAAACGTTGTCCCATATAGTTGGAATAATTGCTTACAATCTGCTGACGTTGAAAGTTTTATGAACAGAATTCAAGTCAACTTAAAGATGTAAATAAAAATTTGATCAATAGTAAGTCGCAGATTATAAGAGTAAAATACAATTATTCCCTTTTCTTTTTGAAGGAGATATTTAAATTATGAAATGTAGAAATATTTGTAACATAAAGTGTTTTCTCTCCTCATTCTTTCTCTTTCTCTCCTTCCTTTTATAGAGAGGAAACTCCATGCATTCTTCACTTTTCCATCTTATCAACTACAGTACCGAGCTAAGAAAGTACACTGCATGCAGGAGGCTTTCGGCCAATCATTATATCTCCTTAAGCCTCGATAAACTATATAAACTGAGCTGACCTCACATATCCGAACTCATATTAGCACGGGCTTATTTCATATACCAAACTATACTTATCGACCTCAGAGGTCGGATGCCAATAGTTACCCTTCAGGTCAGTGCTCGCCTGGGTGATGGACTGACCTTGAAAGTGATTGGCACATTTTTCTATTTATGTAATCATTATAGTAATAAATGTCATGAACATGTGTTACATTGCAACTTGTGAATGAGTTGTAATGCACATTCGGTTCCTTCCCCTAGAAGCCTTAATGAAACGATGTCATCCTACAATAATTAAATCCAACCGTTCATTTATCTTTCACTCCTTTATTTGACGGTCCAGATCATGCTTTTTAATATTCATTTCCTTTAAATGACTCTTACCCTTCATTTTCTCACTTTTGCTTTCTGTACTTTCAACTTTTACTCTCCAAAAATTTTCCTCACATTCGTATCTATTTTTTGAGTGAGGTCACCCATATTCAGGTATTCCTTTTAACAAAAATACCTTTCTATCTTTTCTCTTTTTGTTGATTTTTACCTCTGTTGTGTATATGAGTTTAGACGAATCGAGGGTACATTCCTGGGATAACCATCAGGAAGAAACAGTATATTCTTCGTCTTCTCCTTCTGCTAATTCTTCTTCTGCTAGTTCAGATAGTCAAGAAGTATAACACCTATCCCCATTACCTCGGTTTATCCAAAACTATTAAATATTTTTAGGAATATGGACCTAAATAGTGAGAGAGAAGAAATCGGACCTCATGAGGGTAGTGAAGAAAATACTTAGGAATGGAGGGCAGATTCTTATAGTTCGGTAGTTACATGAGACATGCTTGCCAATTTAAGAGCTAAGTATGGTATTCCTAGTTTGGTAGAGTTAATAATACCGACCTCATCTAATAGGGCTAACACTCCACCAACTGGATGTCTAGCTTTGAACTCGGCTATTCTCCATGCTGGTCTAAAACTCCTATTTCTTAGGATTATACGTAAATTTCTTTCTTCGTGGGGAATAGTTCCTACCCAACTCTGCCCTAACGGGTGGAGAACCTTAGTGGCGACCCTAATTTTGTGGAATCAGTTAGGTCACCCCGAGCTAAATGTAGCTCAATTCAATTCTCTTTTTACATTTAAAGAGGATGGGAAAATTTCTAGTTGGTGGTGTGCCAACATTAAACCTAGGACGAGAGGTCCGTTGGTGTTGGATACTCCCTCCTCAATAAAAAAGTGGAAAGAGAAGTTCTTTGTTTTGGGAGAGTGGTAGTTCCACCCTGTCGAGGTAAATAGAGATGATGTAGTCCCTACTCTCTATCACCCGTTATGTAAGTGAACATCACTTCGAATATCGCTTCATGCTTTCGTGATAAATTCATCTACTTAACTAACTTAACTCTTCCTTGCAGATTATAAGAAAGTAAATCTAATTTCAGCCACACAAAAACAAGCTGACACTATCAGAGCCCTCCGCAAGAGATAAAGGTCTTGTAAGTTTGTGATTTCAGACACAAGCTTGTTCAGACAAGACTATTTCAGTCTTTGTCGCCAACCTCAACGTCGACCCGACCTACGACCTCAGCCCCAACTTCTTCCCATAAGTATACTTGGTATATTTCAATTAATATTTACTTCAGACGCGATGTTAATGCTTTATTGGTTCTTATCTTAGGCCAAGACCCAAATATGCTAAGCTACAAAGCAGCGAAAGCAGCTGCAGCTAATAAGGGAAAAAGGAAAGAAGTTCCAGTTGAAGTTGTGAACCGACTTGAGGAGGTCGTGCCTGAGGTTGAGGTTGAACAACCTCTGAAGCGACGTCGTTCTGTGGAGCCATTGTCTGAACCCACTCTTGTGGTCTCATCTCCTATGCATTCAGCTCATACACCTCCCGCTCTTTTCCCAGTCCTTGCTACCACTGGGACTAGTTCTTCAAGGGTACAAGAAAGGTGCCGAGATTTGCAGAGGTTGAATGTTGACAACCTGAAAGGTCACTGACCTGAGATACTACTGGATTTTCTTAGGGCTCCATCTCTCTCTAGAGAATCTATAGCAGCACTTCCATTACCCTTTAGGGAATCTGCTACCCTTATCACCAAAAGTTGGAATGAACGTGAGCAACAATTCCTTACTGATATGTCAGTGGGCGAGGCGATAATTTCAGCTCAACTCTATAGCCATCGATCAATTTTATACATGATGTCTCTAGCAGAGAAGGTAATATTTCAAGATTAAGTGTTTTGGGGTTTAATTTACATGTTATAATCTGTAACTCGAATTATTTTCCCGTTTTCAGGTAAAGGCTGAGCTAGACAAGATGCTCTAAGTGAAAGATCAGGTCGTGGCCTTAATTGACAAGATGGAGGCAGAGAAGGCAAAATTTGCTGATAAGGAGAAGGATTATGAAGATCGCCTGAATAAAATGGGGGATGAGCTAAATGCCAGATTGACCACCGAACTCAAACTCATGGACGATAACAAGGCTCTACAAATTTGGGGAGAAAAAGCCATTGCCCGTGCTGAGATTAAGAAGAAGAAGGCTGAAGAAGAAAAAGCTCGAGCAGATGAGGCTGAGAAAAAAGTTGAAAAGGCCAACAAGAGGGCGATCGAGGCTGAGGTCAAGGCCTCCAGAGTAGTAAAAGAATAGAGGGCCTCTCTTAAGTTTGATGCTTTAACTCAAGATGCCTAGTCGTGGCACTAGGTGAGATAATAAAGAATATTAATAAGGAGAGGCCGGACTTCGATACTTCTTTCTTAGTAGAGGCCTATAAGGAACAGCAATAGGAGCTTGAACAATTGTCGAAGGCACCAGAAGTTCAGATCTTCCCTGCCGATGAAGATGTTGAGCACGAGTTCCTATCTCCACAAGGCCAACCAGTCTCTTAGTTTTTCATTATTATTATATTTTATTTTTGTCGAACTTTGAAACTTTTTTTGGAGTTTATTTGTAATCTTATTTTATCGATGAATGAATATCAGTTTGTCCTTTTCTTTACGCAAAATATTATTTCTGCAATTTTTATTATATTTAAAAAATAAAACTTGCTACGCCCGTTTGGACTAAATGTTGCAGCACATGCAACCTTAGTTCGGCCTGTTCATGAGCAGGTTTTAAATGATTTCCTTATGGGAAATTCCTCTAAGTGTCGTAGTACATGCAACCTTAGTTCAGCTTGCTCATGAGTAGGACTTAAATGATTTCCTTGTTGAAAATTCCTCATAAGTGTTGCAGTACATGCAACCTTAGTTCGGCCTGCTCATGAGTATGACTTAAATAATTTCCTTGTGGGAAATTCCTCTAAGTGTTGTAACACAGCAACCTTAGTTCGGCCTACTCATGAGCAGAACTTAATGATTTCCTTGTAGGAAATTCCTCTTAAGTGTTGTAGCACATGCAACCTTAGTTCGGCCTGCTCATAAGCATGACTTAAATGATTTCCTTGTGGAAAATTTCTCTAAGTGTTGCAGCACATGCAACTTTAGTTCGACCTACTCATTAGCAGGACTTAAATGATTTCCTTGTGAGAAATTCCTCTAAGTGTTACAGAACATGCAACCTTAGTTCGATAAATCATAGTTCTGTACATCTTCCCTTTTAAAAAAGCACACATTTTATTATAGATAATAGATGCGTGACATAAGATACATTCATTATTTTACTGGTAGTACTTCTTAAGATGTTCTACATTCCAAGGATACAGCGGAGGTCTGCCCTCCATATCTTTCAGCTCATTAGCCCCTCTAAGTAGTATTTTGGTTACTTTGTAAGGGCCTTCCCAGTTAGGTCCTGGAGATCTAAAGTTAGGTGCCCTTGTAGCCAGAAAGCATTTTCTTAACACCAGGTTACCAACCTCGAACTCCCATTTCCTAACCTTCTGATTATAGTATCTCGCGTTCCGTTGCTTATATACGACATTCCTAGTTTCAGCATCATTCCTTCTCTCTTCCACTAGATCCAGTTCTCCTCACAACACCTTCTCATTTCCTTTTTCATGATACATCATTGTCCGAATAGAAGAAATCCCTATCTCAAGTGGGATAACATCTTCCACCCCAAAAGCTAAAGAGAAAGGGGTTTTCCCTGTGCTATTCGTAGACAATCTACGATAGGACCATAGCACGCTAGGGAGTTCTTCGGCACATCCTCCTTTAAACGCATCAAGTTTGGCCTTCAATGTGTGCTTGATGATCTTATTAATTGTTTCAACTTAGCCATTAGCATGAGGGTGGTTTGGCGTGGAGAAGTGCTTCTGTATGCGAAATTCTTTACAAAAATTAGCAAAGCGGATGTTGTCAAATTGTTTTCCATTGTCAGTTACCATGGAATGTGGTATTCCAAACCTGCATATAATGGACTTCCACATGAAATCGGTGGTCTTTTGCTCGATTATCTTAGCCAGAGGTTCAGTCTCTACACATTAGTGAAGTAATCAACTGCGACAATTGCAAACTTTGTTTCCCTTTTCCAGTAAGCATGGGACCAATTAGATCAACCCCCCACTTGGAGAAGTCCAAGGGACCATTACATAGTTTAGTTCTCTTGGTGGGAGTTTTACGTTAGGAGCGAATCGTTGGCATTTATCGCATCTCTTAGCAAATTCCAACTCATCCTTCTTCATAGTAGGCCAAAAGTATCATTGCCTTATTATTTTGTGAACCAACGATTGATTTCCACACTCCTTCTGGTATTTCTTGCAAAGCATAAAGCTTCTCCTCTTCATTCAAGCATCTCAACAAAAGTACAAAATATCCTTGTTTGTAGAGAACATTGTCAATCAATGTGTACCTTGCTGACCTCATCTAAAGTTTTCTTGCCTCAACAGGATGTTCTGGACATTAACCTATTTTCAGGTACGACCTAATTTTATCCATCCATGTTGGCTTGAGATCAGTCATCATTGAAATGATCTCCATCCTTTCGATGGTCGGATGACAAATCCTTCATACCAGAGTTCTGTTAAACTCCTCTATTCCTTCGCTCGTTGCCAGACGAGCTAAAGCATCGGCATGACTATTTTGAGTTCGGAGAATTTGTTTGACTATCACGGTTCGGAAAATTTTCAACTCTTTCTTAACAATCTGGAGATAGTTGTTCATTCTTTCTTCCTTAGCTTGGTGAGATTCGTTAACTTGATTGACCATCATTTGTGAGTCGCTGTAAATTATTAGATGAACGACTCTCATATCTTTCGCCATTCTCACCCATGCTATAAGGGCTTCGTATTCAACCTCGTTATTCGAAGCGTTGAAGTCAAACAATATTGCTTCGCAGAATATCTGGCGAGCTGGACTAATCAAGACAACTTCAGCCCCAGATCGAGCTTCTATTGAGGATCCATCAACAAAAAATTCCCACGGAGTGTCTGGTGGGGGTTCTTCTGTAGGGTCCAAACTGAACTCCGCAACAAAATCAATGAGAGCTTGACCCTTGATGGAAGTGCGATGTTTATATCGTATGTCGAACTGCCCAAGTTCTATCGTCCACTTAACCATCTGACTTGAAATATCAGGTTTTTGTAGGACCTGCCTTAATAGGTAGTTAGTTAGAATCTCAATTGGATGTTCCAAAAAGTAGGGCCTCAACTTCCTTGCTACCATGACCTCAGCATAGGCCAGTTTTTCTAAGGAAGAATAACGGAGTTCGGCTTCATGAAGAGCTTTGCTTACATAGTAGACATGATGTTGTAATCCTTCTTCCTCCCTTGCCAAAACATCACTAATGGCGTGTTCAGATACTGCCAGATATAAAATCAGCTTTTCTCCTATTTTTGGTTTTGATAACACTGGCGGCCGCACCAGTTGTTGTTTTAATTTATCAAAGGTGAGCTGGCATTCTTTAGTCCATTTAAATTTCTTTCCTCCTCGTAAGACATCGAAAAAGGGTTTGCACTTGTCAGTCGATTTTGACATGAAACAATTGAAGGCGGTCACTCGTCCAGTCAAACTTTGAACTTCCTTAGGCTTTATTGGGGGACGTATTTTAATGATGGCCCCTATCTTTTTCGGATTTGCTTCGATTTCCCTGGGATTCACTAGGTAACCCAAGAATTTTCCTGAGCTTACACCAAATGCACATATGTGTGGGTTTAGCTTCATCCCGTATTTTCTCAAGATTCCGAACATTTCATCAAGGTGTTGTCGATGGTTCTCAGCGTCCGTACTCTTTACTAACATGTCATCAACATATACCTCCATAGTTTTGTCAATGTGCTTGGCGAACATATTATTGACCAGATGCTGATAGGTGGCCCCAACATTTTTGAGGCTAAAAGGCATCATTTTGTAGCAATATAAACCTCGGTTGGTGATGAAAGCAGTTTGTTCTTGGTTTGGTCCATACATGGGAATTTGATTATACCCTGAGTATGCATCCATGATGCAAAGTAACTCATGTCCTGTTGCTGTATCTACCATTTGATCTATCCTCGCTAGTAGAAAGCTATCCTTAAGGCATGCTTTATTCAGATCAGTAAAATCCATGCACATTCTCCAATCTCCATTGTTCTTCTTCACAAGTACTGGGTCAGCAACCCATTTTAGATATTTCACTTCACGGATAAATCTATTATGGAGCAACTTCTGCACCTCTTTATTCAAGGCCTCTTATCTTTTTGGATTAAGAGGTCGACGTCGCTGCTATCTAGGACGCACCATTAAGTCGGTACCTAGCCTGTGGCAAATGATCCCTGGGTCAATCCCTTTCATATCTGAATGCTTCCAATCGAAGACATCTAGATTTTATTGGAGGAACTCAATGATCTGACTTCGGTACGGTGATTGCAGTTCGTAGCCTATTTTGAGCTTCTTTAACAAATCGCTCGATCCGGCTTCCACTCTATCTAGCTCCTCCACAGGCTTTCCCCCTTTTATCTTAGATGTGGGTTTAACAAGTTAAGGTTGGGTTCAGTCATGTATACGATATGAACTTCTGGGAGAATATGCACGTCCTTATTTGTCGAACAAATCTTCATCGATATTTTTCAGCAATATCTCTATTTCTATTAACTTGTCCTACACCATGAGGCGTGGGAAATTTGAGAGAGTAAGGGTACATTGATACAATTTCCCTGAAGTTAAATAACAAAGGCTGTCTCATAATGACGTCATAAGGGGAATTCGAACTTATCACTACAAACTTTGCATTCAGTTTAGTCCAGCACAGAGCTTCACCGACCTCAACAGAGAGCTTAATCAGCCCTTTGGCTTTGGTGAGGGCCCCGTTGAGTACTAAAACCACATTTGGGTATCATTGTAGAAAACTCGATGGGATGCCCATCCATTCTAGTGTATTAACATAAGGTATGTTAAGAGAGCTTCCCGTGTCGACTAGAACCTTGGGAATGATAACTCCTACTATTGGTATCGAGATCACCATGATTTTAGGGTAGGGACATGGATCTACGTCCTTTTCTCCAAATGAAAGTTGATCATCCATCTCGCTTCTGTAGTGTTTCTCAGTAATGTCGATCTTAGTGGGGTCGGCGATGATGGCCCTTTTTAACTTTGTCTTCCCTGTTCGCTCATTTTGTTGCCCTTTCAACATTTGGATCTGTGGGCTAGGTAAATCAATGTTGCAAGCCCTCACCTCAACTTAATTCTCACTTACTATACCAATTTCATTTGGAGTATAGAACTTCATGCAATAATGGTATATCGAGGTGACAACTTGTAACTCTTGTAGTATGGGTCTTCCTAGTATGACATTATAGTTGGAACGAATATCGACAACAATAAAATCTGCTAAGATCTTTCTTTGGCAAGGAAGTTCACCCAATTCCACACTTAGAACAATTTGTCCTTGAGCTTTAATAGGATCACCGAAAAATCCTTGAAATCTCCTAGAATATGGCTGAAGGTAGCGTTATTGGATCCCCATTTGTTCCAAAGTTCGAAAGTAAAACACATTAACCGAACTCCCATTATCGACTAGAATTCGGTGCACTTGCATCCCTGCAACAGCCATGGTTATTACCAATGCATCACTTTGGTCCTGTAAAATCCCACGCGAATCTTCTTCCGAAAATTTGAACCATCCCGAGTATGTCATTACGTTGGTTTCGGGTTCTGGTAACATCACGCTATAATTTTGCCAAATGTGAGCATTACGTGCTTTTCTGCACCTTACTCTTCTGGACCCTTCGAGGCATTGGTTACCACTTATTAAAGTTATAATCTCAGCTTGGGGTAAAGGCTCCCTAGCTTGAGGACCCAGTCGAGCCTGTTGGGTTATTCTTTGTTGACTAGGTTCTTGATTGCCAGCTTGGTTCGTCCATCTGGGTTTAGCCACAAATTCTCGCAAATGACCTCGTTGAATTAAGGACTCCACTTCTTCCTTTAAATTTCTACAGTTATCGTTGTCATGTCCGGTAGTCCTAGGTACTGACAGTACCTCCCTTGATTTTTCCCTGTTAATTCCTTTTTTTTGAAATGAGGGCTACAGAACGTTTCTTTTCCTTCTACTTGTAAGAAGACCTCCTCCAAGGTGGTATTTAATCAGTGATAGTCATGAAACCTTCTAGGATAAGGTTTAGGACGACTTTATCCACTCTTTTCTCTTTTCATGACCAAAGTCTTTATCCACTTTTTTCTCCTTTGCTTGATGCGAATGAGGTGGGTTTACTTTGGGTTCATCCTGGTTTGATGTGGCTTCCTCGGTACCTATATGTTTCTCAGCTCGATTCAGGAACTCATGATATGTCCGAGATCCATCCTCGTGTACAGACCACCAGAACCCCGTTCTGGGCCTTAGTCCGAAGAGGACTACCATTAGTGCAGCATCGTTAGAAGTCTTTTCAACTTCCATTGATTGTTTACTGAATTTGCTAAAATAACTTTTAAGTGATTCAGTATTTCCTTGCTTAAACGCTTACCAAGCGCTTCTTAGGCGTATTTCTTGCTTTAGAACCCATGAATTGGGCCAGGAATGCTATGGCAAGGTCATTCCAATTTTCTATGAATTTTTGATGTAGCCTTCTAAACCATCTTTGGGCTTTATGTCCCAAGGTCAATGGAAAAACACGACGTATGATGGTATCTCCCGCTCCTTGTAGTTCCATCCAGGAAATGTACTTGTCCAAATGCCTAAGAGGGTCTCCTTCTCCTTCGTACCTGATCAGTTGTGGCATCTTGAGCTTTTTAGGCAAGGGTTCAGCAAGGATATCCTCTGTGAAGGAAGAATGGCGTTTATTGAGATATTCATCCATGTTTCCTTTGCCGTTAGCTTCCAAATCGGCAATACATTTTCTCAATACGCTTATTTAAGGCTCTGGTTGTTCTACTGAGCGTTTGATACGGGGCTCGTCATGTCTACTCATAGGTATTAGGGAGTGTTGAGAGCCCAATCTATCAAATACACTATTAGTTTTCCTTGTGGCTGGCTTTGCTGTTATGGTAGAGCTCCTGACCTGTTCGGCTTTTGGAGGATTCTTCTCTTGAGAACTGGAGAGTCCTCCTGGTCGGGGGTAGTCCGATTTTTTCTCCGTGTGGGGATTCCACCTCGATGTCTTGCGGTGGAACGTGAGTTTGGTTTCGTTCCAACCTGTTGACTACATTTGTCAATTTTTCAATAGCTTCCCTCATCATGGTCATTTGGGGGTCGACAGCTTTGTTTTGGCCTCGTCTTCTTCCAGCATTTTGTGGATTATTAGTTTGTTTGGGACGAGTGTGAGATTGATTTCTAGATGCTGAAATATCTTCCATGGCGATGTTCCTTCGTGGATTTTGTGGAAAGTTAGGGCTGCTTTTATAAGCTAGGGCCCTCCTTCTAGCGCTAAACTGTTGGCGTTGAAAGTTTTATGAACAAAATTCAAGTCAACTTAGGATGTAAATAAGAATTTGATCAATAGTATGTCGTAGATTACAAGAGTAAAATACAATTATTCCCTTCTCTTTTTGAATGAGATATTTGAAATATGAAATGTAGAAATATTTGTAACATAAAAAGTGTTTTCTCTCATCGTCCTTTCTCTTTTCCTCCATTCTTTTATAGAGAGGAATCTCCATGCATCATTCACTTTTTCATCTTATCAACTACAGTATCGAGCTGAGAAAGTACACTGCTAGTAAATTTGGATTGGTTAACAAGCTCGACCTGTCAGGTCATCATGAGTTAACCTTGCATGTGGTCCCCACCAATTAATGAGTTACTTAGGGAAGTTAGCTAAAGTATATTATTGGTTCAATTGGTGGGCGCTGATGTAAGACCTTCTATATGTCACCTGTTAATTGAGGGTTTGTATAATGTGTAAGAAACCTTCAATCATTATGTCTTCTTAACCCTCAATAAACTACATAAACCGAGCTGACCTCACATATCCGAACTCATATTAGCACGAGCTTATCGCATATACCAAATTGTACTTATCTACCTCGGAGGTCGGATGCCAACACAATCTGCACATGAAGATGTCAAATTTCAGATTAATTGGTATAATAGATAAACTATTATTTTGTGCGTGAAGATTTATACTTATCTATACATAACTTTCGTTCACAAGTACAAAGTCTTGAACAATAGTTTTCGCATTCTTATTGCTTGGAATCTTTCATTTTGGCCGAACGTCAACAACAATGCCAACGAATGCTGTATAGGAAATATATGTAGTTTTGAAGTTCATCAAATAGTGTAAACTGAAAGCATAACTCTACAAGAGGGCTATGGTCTTCATTTGATTCTTCAATTCGAGTTGAACCACTGATTGTCCATTGTGTATGTCTACAAGTTGATCTGAAGCGTTCATCTGTGTTCTTGACATATGTGTTCGAAATCAAGTATGCCTTTGATGGCACTAAGGTGTTTTCAAGAGCTTTGATATTCTGAGCAAATATGATTGCTTGGACTTTATTTTCCTACATTAAATAATAGGACAATAAATCTTAGTACACAAATATATAGATGTGTATTATTAACCTCAAGAAGCATGGTCTAAGAATAATACCACAGTATCCATCAACCAAAGGTACTGATATGTTCCATTTCCCTTCTGTGATTTTTGTGAAGTTGTTTTTCTACAACAACCACTTTACATGTCCATTCGATTTTTCTTGGTGCAATATCTGGAACTGGTTTCAGTTTGGATGCCATTTTTATGGCAGGAAAACTACGTCAGAAAGAAATATCAAACATTAATAATGTAAAAGAAGAACAAGCTAATGAAAATACTTCTTTTTTTCCAGGAAGAACACTGATAGTTATAAATATGTTCACGTTCGTTAATGTAAAAGAAGAACAAGCTAATGAAAATACTTCTTTTTTTCCAGGAAGAACACTGATAGTTATAAATATGTTCACGTTCGTTAAACAAATAAAAGAATCAGCTATAAAGTAAGAGAAGAAGCATCTACCTTTTTTCTGTATTCCTTAGCATGTAGTTAAACCTTTTGTTAGCTTTACTACTATATATATTGTAGGTATATATATATATATGTGTGTGTGTGTGTGTGTGTGTGTGTGTGTGTGTGTATGTGTGTGTGTACGCGTGCGTGTGCAAAGATAAGGTGTCAGAGTAGGTAGATGGTCAGGGGAGTAGTGTGGTATAGTGAATTTGGAATTCAAATTGACTGCACACAGGAGACCATACTGTCCTATTTACATTGTGATCATTTATATATTTACTTTTACAATATATAATCAGAATGCCGGTAATTTTGCAAGAAAAAAAAGATAAAAGTAATATGAACATTAATATATCTCAATAGCATATGAAGTTATACATGTGAGATGGATAAAAAAAATATCTTTGGTTTTTCTAGTTCATTTTCTATCTTTCAACTATTTTAAGAGGTAACTTCAAAATTTTATGAAGGTGACTTTAACAAATACTTTATCTACAATATAAAATTGTTTGAAATATTGCAAGTGGAAGTACATTATGTACATGCAACATATTTATTGTTTTACAGGCATAGTCATAACTTAAAATTTGGATGTGTCAAACTATAAATACAGTGTGTTAAATCAATCTATATGGAAATAAATCATATAACATGACCACGCCTTAAAATCATAAGCTTAAAAGTGTCAAATGTTAATACAACATTAAGATGATGGATGCAAAAGATAATACGCAATGAAGCATGCAAGATCTCAGAATGAAAGCAAAATAGCTTTAAAAATGTAGTTATACTATTCATTTTGAGTTCGGAATATTCAAACCGTAGTAGTGGTCTCGAGTGTTGACCACCATAATCAACACAAATTCCACTCATTGTGAGTATTCTCTTTTGTGAAATGGTAAACATGAATTAGAATGTAATTTCGAATGAGGTTATTCTCTTCTTCTGAAATATGAGATGAAGAACATACAACAGTTAAGTACAAAAGATATTACAATTAATTTCAAAATTTTATTGTGTAAAAAAAATTTAAATAATTGAACTTATTTAAAAGCGTGAAAATTGGGTCAAATAAAAAGTTAAAAATTACCCCTTCACTCTTTTCAAGACACGCTTCTTCAGTAATATCGAAATAAATAGACAACTGACCAAAGGTAAAAATTTTAACTGCAGGGCAAGCTTACTTTAGAGAAGTTGCAAGCCAAATAACCACACAAACAACCATTGTCTTCTATTATTCTTGAAATTTCTCTATAGTAATCAATAAGACAAACTTAATTACTTGCAAAGCAGCTAAAAATTGTATCTTTTACATGATTCAACTTACCTCCCTGCAAATATAAAAAGCAGATTATCATCATAGTGTCGCATATTTGATGAAATTAATATGTATAATAATATTACCTCCAACAATGTATCTTTTACGTGATACAACTTACCTCCCAGCTAGATGTGTTCAAACAAATTCCATGATTTTAGTTTCTATCCAGTAGCTAGTTCATACATAGAAAAAGCAGCAGAAATATTTCGCTCCAATTAGAAGGTCAACTCATCCATAAAGTATGAAAGAGCACTAATGTAATGCAAATAAAACTTTAGTATTGAAACAGATAAATGGTGTTTTGTTGTTGATTTCTTGTAAAGCAATTAGAAATAACTTAGTATAAGGTGGTGTTAAATAATAAAATTATTCAGAATGAAATTATACCTTTGCAAAGTCGTGCAATGCAAAGTAGACCTGTAGCCTAAAGAAGAAAACAATCAGTAGAATGAAATGTTCTAAAATCTAGAAGTTAAGAAAATACAGTGATAAGAAAATCAACGAAGTAGGATCAGATATTAGGATCACGGTATAAACTTCCAATAAATGTAACTAGAATAAGTCAGTAATAATTGAAATGATGAAGAACACTTAATTATTTGTATTGGCCCAGAATGATGGACAACGTCGGGTCGACACTTTCTAATTTTCCCCTTCGAGTCACTCTATTATTTATACGAAGTTATAAACATATTGAGACCTCAACATATTTTCACATACGATCAATAAATCATTATTTTCCTATTTTTGATTTTCTTTCCTTTGTTTATCAAGGATTCATTAGACAACTTCTCTTAAAAGCTCACCAACCAAAATGGCCCAATCTCTAAAATATTGGGCAAGATTCAAAAACTTTGTTTCCTATAAAGGTTACTCTCTTTGAACTTTATGTTATATAATATTATTTATTTTTGAATTTTTTCTTGAGCTTTCATTCCTGCTTGTTGGATTGAAACTTTATCCTTCAAAAATAGTAGACAAATGGGCCTCGGTGTTTTTTAGGGGACCAAGCATTATTTTCGTCTTTTCTTGTATTTTTTTTCATTCTCAAGCTCTTCTTTTTTCTGTTTACCCGTTATCCAGTTATCCTCACAGATTCCCATGAAAAATCAAGTATTTGTAAGGTTATTGAAAATTTAAATCCATAAAAGTTTGTAAATAAGAATTTATTTTCTATATGATATAGATTAATATTCTGCAATATCCTCCGCCACTAATGGATGATTTTACTTCTCTATGCAGCGTCCAATCTAGATTGCTGACATTTGAAAAGAGCATAACAATCCTTACAACACTATTTTTCCTCACAAAACTTAAAGATCCAGGCAATACATCTATGCAAAAAGATAAACTTGCACTAATTCACAAACGCAGAATTTTTGTTTCGCATCACAAAGGAGAGAAATACAGAAATAAAAACCAAAGTTCTTAACAAACGGTTCCCAATAAAAAAAATCTTCCATCATATAGACAACAACAACAACAATAACAACAACAACAACAACAATAATAATAATAATAAGAACGAAAAAAAATTCTATTACCAAGAGATATAGATAGACGTATGTCTATATAGAAGGGAGAAGAAAGATCGAGAGAAAGCAAAAAATAATGTTTCCTTTCTAATATAAAGAGAGAGAGGCAGAGAGCATTTGTGATAGATGAGGAAACACAAATATAAATGGAAATGATATTCGAATTTACGTGAAATGAAATGTAACTGGGTGTTTGACATCCTTTTTTTTTCAAAATTTTCTCTTTCTTAATTATCTCCAAATAAAATAATATTACACATAAATCTAAAATTTTTCATTACTTTTCAACCATAAATTCTTCCATCAATCACTATTCTAAAATTTAAATTTACCCAAAATGGGTGCCAAACACAGTGAAAATGACGTTGAAATTTACGTAAAATGAAGCATTAATGTCAATCAAATTCTAAGATATTTTAAAGTAGAGTTTCAGCCATGTTTGGATGTCATTTTCTCCAAGAACGATTTCAGTGCATGAGGTAAGGGTTTCAACCAAACTAAAATAAGTTTGACTGTGAAAATGTTTCAAGAAATAAATAAAAGCAAAATGCTATGGGTAGATAAGTGTAGTACCCATAACACAACCCTAAATAAAATTAGAACACTAAATAATTCATATACATATATATATATATGACATCAGCATGAGATAATGACAATGCCTTACGAATAGTAACAAACCCTCCTATTATATATATTGTAGTGATATGCTAAAACTTTTAAACAACCCTTTATCATGCTATACTATAATGTTATAGCCTAAATTGGATACTTAAAAATCATTTTTACGTGGGTTTGGGTAGTGGCGACAATCGAGCCGAGCGGCTCGTCGGCTCGGTCGCTTGGCTCGTACTATAACAGCCCACGAACCGCTCGGCCTCGTCAAAAAATGAGCCCGAGCACGAGTCGAGCGGGCCGGCTTGTGAGACGAGCCGGCTGGCTCGTTACGTTGCCGAGCAGCTCGCCGAGCCCACGAGCCGCTTTGGTCATATTAAAAATAATAATAATAAATTCAAAATCAGTGACCGTTTGGTCATTGATATAATTTTTTTTTTCATTTTTTTTCATTTTTTTCTATATAAATACCCACCCCCTGTTGAACATTTTTTCCACCAATACTACTTTCATTCTCTACTATACTCTCTACAATTTACAAATTATCAACATTCAACAATATCATAATTATCATTCATTCATTTCATTCTATTATCATCTTCATTTTCTACATTTTTTTAAAATTATTATCTTGATTTTACTTTTACAATTTATTTTAGATACTACTACATAATCTTCATTCACTTCTCAATTCTACATTTCTATTTTCTACATTCTACTTCAAATATTCAACATTCAATTATAATATTAGCGTGTACGATTATTTGTTGAAAACTTGTTCGGTATGGAAGGAAAAACACCTGCCCAAAATCAAATTGGGAATGAATTCGTCGGTCTCAATGAATTACCAATTTCAGAAAATATTGAAGAGT
>CAIGRB010063748.1:0-12195 GCA_903798255.1 Fraxinus quadrangulata
TACTTGTTTTCAGCTTTTGATTTCTCACTTTCTTCCCATGCTTTAATCAAAGAAAATCTCTTCTCCGTAGAAACTCGAGCAAGCACAGCATCTGAGGACATATTAAAAGAAAGAATTAAGTATTTTTCCGGATACATTTACTCATAACATGTTTGCCCGCTCTTAAAGGAAAAAAAAAAAACACAACTCGTCGCAATCTTAATTACCTCTGTCAATAGAGGCCTCAGGCTTTTTCTCCTCAACCGGTTCTGGTTCTTTATACAGAAGGAAGAAGAAAAAGTCAATAAATAATTGTCAATAATTAACTTAATTTGTGCAAAGGGATGACTTAAATTATATATCTTGGTAAACCTAAACAAATGTAAAGAAGATGAATATCCATGGAAAATTTCCAAGTTGAGACATATCAATAGGTAAAATTCCTTCTTGAATTAGATAAACACGAAAATAATCTGAAAATATATATAAAAAAAAAATACATAGAAATAGAGGTGGGTAGAGTAGTAACTACTTTCAACAACAGCAAGAGCTTCACAGTCATCAGCAGCTGGTTTCTCTTCTGGCGGAGGAAGTGGTGTTGGAATCACAGATTTCTCCTCCGGAGAAGCTTCAACGGTTTCCTCTTTCGCCGGATGACGCGGTGGTGCAGCCTCAGAACGTGGCTCAGTCTCCACTTTCTTGACTTCCTCCTCTGCCATCACCTCAGAAAATTTAGCTATCTTGTTTTGTCTACTTTAAAAGATACTACAAGAATATCAAGAATTGTAGAAGAAAATAAATAAATGAGTGAAATTCTGTGCGTTTTATTCGTGGGGTTGGGCAGATATTAGTGTCAGCAATTGGTTGGTGGATCAGCTGGATGATTAATCTGTACAGGTATATTATAATAGTGAAACAGTCGGCACAGATTTTCTATATCTGGGAATTTAAATTTTTAAGTAATAAAAAAAAAATATCAACAATTCATAATTCTTGTCGGCTTTGGAATCATAATTCATTTGATCTCACTTGTAGGATTCAACTTTAATCATTTCATTTGAAAAATCAATTAGCGTCAAGAGGGTAGTTTTCTTTTTACAACATTCAATCATCATTTAATTCATGAATTTAAGATTGACGGATCTCTACCAATTTCTTCCTGCTCAGGTTACAAATGACATTCTAGGCAATGAAACACTCACTCGATGGATACTCAATTTGACATCAGCCTCAACTCGATCACATGTTAATTTGTCTGTGTACATACATGCAAAAAAAATTCTTAAGTTGAATTTGATTAAAACAGATTTTAAAAGAGTATTTTTCGACTTTCGTGTCGCTCTCATCATAAAAAAATTTCTTGAAGAAATATTTACAAGAAGATGTGAAAATTGTAGTTGGATGGATCCATATATTAAATAGAGAGAGCCGTTGAGCTGAAAGATTTGAGATGGCGTTTTCTCTCTAAAATTGAGAAAGCAAAGTGGTCCATTAATGCTTCTTCTTCAGACCGGTTCATGTTACTTTTACTTTTGAAAAGCACTTATTTACAGTGTCATAAAAAATAATAATTTGATGATTCACGCATTGAAATAAAATCGGTAAGGGTCCTCATCAAGAAAATAATTTTTTTTATTTTTTTTCAGAACACGAAGATTTACCGTGATTTGCAAGCCTTGATGTTATCTATCAATCTCGAAGAGTCAAAGTTCTTTAGCTTTACTTAATTCTAACATTGGATAAAAATAAAACTAATTTACAATATGATTTCAAAGTGAATACAAAATATCAGAGTATATTTACAATTTACTATATTTATCGTGCAGTTAAAATTGATCGCGATTAAGAGTTTCGAATAAAAAGGTAAATTGAATTATTACAGTTGTAATATGGAGATATTGTGTTTCTATAAGTTAAAAGATAAAATATGTACACCAAAGATGAAAAGAATATAAAGTAATAGACAAATGTGATATTTTAGCTAGAAGACAGATGTAGTTTGATGGGTGAAAGATCCCATGTGGGAATCAAGATTAAAGAATCCTCTTTAATAGCGATCGTCACTGCAAGACCCGAAAATGCCATCAAATATGAGCTGTTGTGTTTGGTTTTGGCAGCCAACAAAAAGAAAAATGAAGTTGAATTTCAATTATTTTGACAAAAGGGTCCACTTAAAAGCATGCTATTCAAGAATTTTCGTTGAAATCATGCTTCAAACTCAGATTCCATAACCAGGCAGCCAGATACTTAAATGGCACTGTATTATTAAAACAGATCAGATTAGCTAGAGACGAAGTGTCCTACTTCAGCCTATTTTGTATGGTCTACACTAAATATTATATTCCTAAACTGGGATTCGGATATGATGGAAGTCATCAAGAATTTCCTATTCGAAGGGTTTATCCAAACTATTTTCAGATAACGGAAGGAAACAGAGAGAGAGAGAGAGGCGGAGAATGAAAAGGGATCGGGCAAACAAAGCGATTTAAAGCACAAAACGCGCAAAGGTACTTCTTCGTGGTTACAGTTCTGAATAAAATACAGTACAAGAATGGAGCAAATAAAGCGCATGCAATGTTCCTCGAACAATTAAAGCATACTAATGCACCTTGGTAAGAAACAATGTTATCAGACAGACAATTCCATTTTCAAAATCAGAATACAATCGATATCCGCATAAAGCCCTTCTCTTCGGATATTTTCTCCAATCCCCTTTTTATTAGCTTTCACTGGATATGAAGGCTTTCTCACTCCAATGTCACGACCATAGATTTCATCCACATCCCTTATGCAGCCATAGACTACTAAACCGGCCCATCCATTGCTCTGATCTTGTACCAAAGGGTTGCCACCCAATTTGCACATCTCAAACTACCAACCTGTCAACAACCAAAACTCTTCCATTACCTCTCTCCTCGAGAAATTAACCCACCAAAACATTTATCTTCGATACTTTTAGAGTAACAACTGGTCCATAGAACATTTGGCGCTAGCCGGTATATCTGGAATATTGGCTGGTGTGTTCGTAGCTCACCAGTTACAATAAGCTGTGGATTTGCATCACAAACTTCAGCAGTAGTAACAAGGGCCGTCCTAGATCAAGAAGCTTCAGAAAAAACAAAATGTTTTAGAATATTGCATGATACATCTTAGCTGGAAGATAATAATTGATGACCAGAAACATGCTTGCCCAGGTGTTAATGGCAACGTATAAACAATGATTATGATCAAGAGAGAGGGAGAGGGAGAGGGAGAGTACACAGCGTCCTGATTGGAGGCCAAAAGCAGCAGTAAGCAATGAGTTCAAGCAAGATTCTTGGAATTTCAATGCCTTCAATTAAACTGCATTGTCTTTATTCGTTAAGAGAGCTTTGTCCTCCAAAAAAAGTTCACAATATATTAGTACCTGCTTGCATTGATGATTCTCGATATACCCTGGGAAATTGGAGATGAAAGAAGCTTACCACGTTACTTGTAGCTACAACATTTGGCTGAGGGGATAAAAAGAAGCATCATTTTTCAATTAATGTTTGCGAAATAGATCACCAACAATGAGACAAAAACTTAACAATCTCTTGAACAATTTTGGCAAATATGTGATCGTGCAAACTTCTTGCTATATTGTAATCAATGTTAACATCTTCTGTTGAAAGTATGAGAACTTTTATCACTCCAGATCAGCTTACTTTGACCTCCATTTCCATTTGTTGCAAAAGATAGTGTCTGCAGTTGATCAAATAAAGATCAGGATGCAACAGGAAAAGATTCTCCTGTACAACATAGAAGTTCAGTTAACGCACCCGACTTGCTCTCTTATCGATTGGAGTCAGTGATGGATGGCAGGAAGCTGAACCCTTCTTGTTCTTTGATGAATTTGATTGTTGTGAAGATCTCCTTTGTCTCTTTTCTTCAACTATTTTCTCTGAGGCACTACCTCCTTGGTACTTAAAAAATTCAAGAATAGATGGACTCTTTCTTTTAGTAACCTTTGAAGCATTCCTAGAGTAATTAAACCGAGGGGAGGATAAGCTACATGGAAGAGACTGCTGTCGCAATCTACTCTTTTCCCTGATTCTGTTTAGAAACTCAATCGTCCAGGGCGATCCTTGTTGAGGCTCAGTGGAGCGAAGAGCATTAGAGAGCGGTGTTCCACCATAGTTTCGAGGACCCTTTTCCTGGAAAGATATTTTGTAGGAATTTTGTGAGTTTGTTTCTGTCACATCATCTTGAAAGAGCCTTTTCTGGCACTTCAATGAAATTTTGTTATTTTCAACTGCATCAAAACGTTCCCCAATTTCTCCCCTTGAACTTTGTCTACTGTCCCTAATAGAAACCCAGGCACCTGAGGCAGAATCAATTTCAACAGGATCTGTAAAAACAGGAACTTTGCTTACTCCTGAAGGTGGTTTACTCATTCTTGCTGCATAATCTTTCTCCCCATCAAGCATAAATGGTGAACGGTCAATGTAATTCCTAAACGTTGGAGTATCATCAATGTCAATAACTTCACCAATCAAATTTTCCTGTAGATATCCACATGCCTTGGCATTTTTTCTACTAAAGTTGATCGTTGTAGATTTACCTGATCTGCTTCTTGGATCATAATTTACACCAATCTCAGCCATTGTGGGCTTCTCTATCTCGGCTAATATTTCAAGATCTTTTGCATTTGGAAAATCATGAAATCTTGACATGGTGGATGATTTCATCATTGTATCGATATCCAATCCCTGGCTACTACAAAACAGTTTGTCATCAAAAGATAAACTGGACTTCCCGGACTCATCAAATTTCTCGGTACTTCCTGACAACCAAGAATCACATGAAGTCGATGCTTTGGGAGGATGGAGTAAGTCGTCTGAAAATAGCTTTAATGGATCCATATGAAACAAGTCATTTGGAGGCTCACTGGCATCATAAAGACTGTGAGTATATTTTCGTTTCTTCCTATCGGACGCACTTCTGAATTGAGCAGTCTCGGAGTCAGGAGCTGAAGATACTGAAGAGGAGCAATCTGTCATTCCAGATTTTGAATCCTCCCGCATGCCATATCTGCTTCTTGCATTTAGCAAAGCGATGCTTTCATCGGGAACGTTAAATTTTTGAAGAGCACAAGTTCTATCCTTATCCGACAAATCTAGAAACTCAACTAGTGTGCTCCCTGAAGACAGTATAGCATGAGCTGAGAGAGGATTAATTGAAGGAAATGCAGTGAGGAAGGATTCCGCTAGACTTTCTGAGTCGGACATTTTAGGGCATAATCCCCTATGTGGCTTTATACCAACCTCAATGCAGGATAATATAATTTCGTCCGTCATATCGGACGAAAATGAGCAGAAGAGCTGTATATCGATTCCTAAGCTAGCTGCTGCAGCATAGAGTTCATCTGATGATTCCATAATTCCAGATAGAAAACTGCCTTCTCCCTCAAAAATCTGGAGTAGAAAAAATAACAAAGATTAAAACGCCTAAAGAAACTTCTGTTAGTACAAGCATGGTGAAGGTTTAGTCCATTGAAATCACAATGATTTACAGTAGACTAAAGTTGCTACCAGAAACTGTGAATCTTCTATTGTGTTTTCTCTGTCTGAAACTGTCAACTGAGGTTTTCACTAGAATACATTATTCTCAGAGAAAAAATTATTATCATCTCTTATGAAAGTGATCTAATGAAGTATAAGCTAACTTGATGTGCTAATAAATAGCCGCATGATGATTATTATTCCCTTTCAATCGCTTCATATCCTTGTGCAATCTGAAAGAATAAGGTTTGCATGTTGTATAAAAATGGACCAGTTGATAGCTCTACATGTCTGGTTCCTATTGAACATTTTTTACGTTCCAGAAGGTGAACATTTTGAGTCTCTTCCTCATATCAATGAGATAATGAAAAATTGTATCAAAGTAAATACAGCAAAGAAGAATTAGTCCAAACTATCAAGCAATAATATTACCAGGATGCAGCAACTAAAAGCAAAACTCAGTGACGTCAAAGTACTTGCTGCAATACTTTCAATGCACAAAGGCAAGCATGAAAAGGCCTCATCTGGAGCAGAAGCTTTCTTTCCAATGTTTCTGCAGTCATACCATGCCAAGCAAATGGCAGCACTAACTATAATATCAACAGGTAGATCTATATCACGTTCTACGACTTGTGCTCCTTCTTTCTCCAGTGCCAGGATCCTCTGGTATGTTCTTCTCCGGGATATGACCATTTCTTTGTCGAAATTTTGGGTGTTCACAATTATGACAATATCGTGAGGAAAAGGCTTGCCCGAGTTAATTTCTTTTGATTCCATAGCCAGCATGGATTTAACAGGCATCACTGAGCAGACCTCATCTTCATTTACATCTTTGACTAGTCCCTTGTTGTAGGTCTCCTCAACAGGTACAAAGTTTAATAGGTCTTCCAACTTATTTTTACTCTCATTTTGAGCTGAGGTAGAATGAATATCTGCATCCTGGAAACATGATAAAACTTTGAAATATGACTGCGAAATAATACAAAGCAAGTGAAGTGTGACTATGACTGACCATAAAATGACACTTGAGATAAAAATTAGTAGCATTATGAAAATTATCACATAAAATTTATTGAAGCTATTTCTTTTGAGGAAATTCAACAATGACGTTCAATAAAAATGAATTATGAGTGGATAGAAGAAATCCTGGTGTAGAAGTCAAATCATGGAATACATGTGCTGTTGTGCATGTCCACAAAAATGATCCAGACAAAATTATGAAGTATGGACTATTATCCTTGAAGAACTAACAATTCAGTATGATCACCTTTCTTGTATCAGTAGAACCTTCATTATATCTTGCAAGTGATCGAGTTACCAAATTTCTCCTTGTTCGTTAAATAATTATCCTACCAACAGGAAAAGGACATAACTGGATTTATTTTCATTCACTCTTTTCTTCCTTCCCTCTTATTTTTATATATTTACTTTTAGCTGGGGGAAGAAGTTAGATTCAACTACAGCTTCTACAACTCTTATGACACACCAATAATGCATACCTAGTCGTCCAAGGAGCAATATAGTTTTGAAAAGATGGTTTGTACAGTAACTTTGCAATGGCATTATATTACATCAAAAATCATTGAGAAAAGGGTAGGAAGACCTGTTACAGTTGAGTAGATCATCCATAACTAAGAAGGCATTATTTACATTAATATAGGAACGAGCCTTGACATAAAAAGTGTATATGAATCCACATGCATTCTACCAATTCAAAACCTAAATGACATTATAGAATCAACAAGCATGCACATCTCACAGCCCTTCTCGTTGCATGTTTTGCATCAAGAAAGTACTGAAATAATTTCAATGTAACCATTTGAACATGATACCATTCATGTATGAAAGTGATTCTTTCTTGAGAAGTCAGGCCCTTTTGACACTTATACCATAGTCTTTGCAGATAGAAAAATACATCAAAGCATGCCTTACGCCTGAAGCATAATATGAGTACATCTTAACAATGAGACATATATTGAAAGTACAGGAGTTTATATAGATATTGCATTTATTTCAGTATATACCAATGCCTATGTTTCTGAGGACAATATGGATGAAAAAATAGCCATGTTGATAATAGTCAACAGTCAAATGCAACAGTATTACTCGAACAGAAAAGATACTTACCAGCTTAAATTCACTATTCTTGGATATGTAAACGCCACAAGAAAGCGCTTTGGAAACACTTGAGTCCTCCAATTCCACCTTGAGAAAATAAAGAGGCGGTAACTGATCTAACTTTGGGCAGATGGTGGATATTATAGACGATCCATTTGAGCCTCCATATTCCAAGACAAAGCCAAATTCGTGGAAGGGAAATGATGCAGAAACATATCTGGAGACCAAAAAAGAAAAGAAAATCTTTATCTAATGGCTTTAAGATGGTCCAAGGGCAGTCTGCCGCCGAGGGAAAATCTATACAGATAACAAAATGAGGAAAAAAAATGGACAATAGAGGGACTCTTCAATAAACAAACTTAATAATATGTGTTTCCAAATATATAATATTTAAATCACTATCATAGAGAAATTAAATATTCACTTGATTTGAACTTAAGGACTCACGATTGGAATTAAACATTCTACTTTGCTAATCTCCTAATTAGGTTTTCACTTCATATTAGCATGAAGCAAAGAAAAGTGTCTGTCTCGTGCATGAATTGCATTTCATAAGCCATCATTTACTGAAACTGGAAGATCGAATAGGTGAATGCATGTTGGAAAAATTTCATGACAATTCAACATCAATTCACCATTACATGTTTGTAGTTAGTCAATCTTCAAGAATCAAGAGAGCATGTGAGAAAAATTTCATGAGAAGGCAATTAATGGGATTCCTATCAATGACCTCTAGTGACATATCTCGAGATCAAGCTGGAAAAGAAAGAACCCCTTAGTTTCTCAGAAGCATTACTTCCCAGAATCAACTGGGGAAGGTTTCACGCCGTTAGGTAAAGAAGAAATTGTCACGTTAAATATTTCCATCAAATTTAGTTCTAAAGCAGCTAATACTTACTCATAGGATACCAAACAAGAATCCGTGGACAGCATAGAATTTAGTACGGTGTTTGTGAACTCACGGCCCTGTTGACTTGAATGGGCAGAAAAATGGTGTAGCTCATTACATGAAATCTTCATGGATGTCAACAGTCTCTTCAATGGCCACCAGAAAACTTGGTCAGCAACAATTAATATTTTCAAACTCCCGCTGCTTAAATTTGTCTGCAAAATTTCATGCACAACAGAAAGGGAGGGATGGTTTTCACAAATTTCTTTCTCAGCCCTCTCATTCGCATTTTTTATCAAGTTATACAGACAACTTAATCTGGATTTCAAGCACTGCAGGTTTCTGCACAACCTGTCTACATATAGATATGTGGCGTGGATTCCATAGTAACAGAGGTAGAAAGCCATCTGTTTAATTGCACACAACATCATCAACAACATAATATTATCGTCGTTGTGAGCTGAATAAGTACTTGGTGCACTTCTTTTCTTAAGAAGGTCCATAAGTTCTTCTTTAGGAAGGCAAAGTACGGTCAGGTTCTCACCAGCTCGACCTAGACTCTGACTCTGTCTCAACTCTGTGTCGTTCTCCAGTAGGGCCAAGAAGACTTTACAAAAATTATCAATGAGCAATAGAATATTTTCAGATAACTGTACTCGGTGCAACCTGACATTCCACTGCTGTTGAACCATAGTGGTAGCATTACTAACAGAATCATGATACGTCGTAATAATATCAACTGACTTATCTGCAGGCTTACTTTCCTTTCCTGTGACATAATTACGGGGATTTAAGAAAAATTCAAGATCGCTAGACATGGATTCAACAAACGAAGGAACTTTCTCGATGCCGGTTTCCAGTAACAAGTCTCCGTTTAACCTTTTTCTGTCTCCATGATTATGCCAACTGTCAGAATTTTTTTCATCAACAGAAGTATGAAACATAGAAACAACAGCAGAAGGTAAGTTCAGCATTTCCTTGCAGTCTTCTGTGTTTGGTTTGTCAGAACAATCCTTAGAGAGAATAAAATCATAGATCTGTTTCGTACTATCCATCAAGTAATTAGAAGCATCTATCTTGTAAGTATCTATCTCCCACGGCATTTTCCTACAAGAAGAATATTTACCGAAGTTGTCTTCTTCAAGAAAATGCCAATCTAAATATAGACCATCAGATGTTGATGAAGACTGTGACTCCACCTGGGCTAATATTTGCTCAATCATTGAATGCAATGACCTAATATTTTCATGGCCAGAAATAATAGGCACGGGTAATGATTTGAAAGAGTCATCCATGAGAGTAAGTTCGTGACAAACAATCAATTCACCAAAATTCATGAAGTTCATATTCTCTCCAAACATGAATTCACATGGTTCTTCTTCAACCTCTTTGGCTGCATCTGAGAAGAACTCACAAGAATAAGATGGATCCTGATCAAAGAATTGGAACTCTTCAAATAGACACAGGTTCACTGATCCAATTATATCGCCACCTGCTTTCCCTTGATGGAATGTTGAGTACTCCTCATAATGTGGTTGTTCTATAACACTTAAGTAGTCCATTTGTGATGAGAAATTTGAGCAGTGCAACTCAAGGCACTGTACTGCTAAACAATGCTCTGATAGATATTTATTTAAGTCAAACTCTATAGAACTCAAAAGCTCCTTGCCGTCTACTACATCTAGTTCTGTCAAATGCTGAGGTTCAATATTTTCAAAATCTAGAAGCTCATCCTCCATATGTATACTTCTGACAATACCCAGACTTTCCTCGTCCACTTCAAAAGGGGGAAAGTGAATATTATGAAAATGAAGCTCTCCTTCAAAGGAACCAACATCTTCCAAAAAACCAGCCTTTTGTTTCATAGAGTATTCTAAGCTGATGTCGTCGACTGAATAAACTGATTGTTGAATCTCAAGAAGATTAGGTAAACTAAGGTCAGAAGTGGGCATATCCTGCAAGAAGTTACAAATTCATCTTCAAATTAACTAGTGATATCTTTATTCTTACACTGGATAAGAAGTGTGTTATCAGTACTTCGAGATGAAAGTAGAAATGTTATCCAGTTTGTGTACATATCTAAAGCATTTAAGCCCTATGAGCAACAATAACGCCGGTAGAATAGTTGTGTGGACGCAATTCTCAAGGAGTAAAAAAATACTTGGATCACTTTATGAAGACAATTTATGGTTCTACAAGAAGTTGGAGAAACCAAGTCGAGAGAAAAGGGTGCCTTAAACTTTTTGAATGACATACAGTTCGATCAAGTTGTTCTCTGCATAAATCTCTCTCTTATCAGGAACTTGATCTGTATTTAGATCCTTTTCATTCCAACCAAGAATTATATCCCCAGCTACTAAACCATTAGTGTTTGAAAGTGCCAAATCAAAGAGTTGAACAGTGGATTGGGAAAAAGGAAAAATTGTTCCCATTCTAGCTGCACTTCCACTGCTCAACAAAGGGTGCTGGGAACTATCCTGAACAGAATTTAATACCTAAGCCTGGAGATGTAAACAAAAACTTCAAAGCATTTACCATAGTACACTCAGCAACTGAACTCTGGGAGAGAATATCCAAGTCCTCCATCTGGGATTGGATAGCACTTTCCTGCTAATTACGAAGTAATTGTAAATAAGTAGAAATAGTTATATGGCCATATGCAGATACCAAAACGTCAACCTGTACGCAAACACTTAAAAGGAAAATACCGATTGAAGCAGGGAGAGGTCTATCTCTGGAATTTCAAATTGTGTAATTTCAATAATACTCCTACCCCCATGATCAGGTGTAAAATCATCCTGTTCCAAAATAACATGAATACAGTGTGATTAATATCCTGAACCGAACAAAGTTGTAATAAGATGATAGCTTTATATACTTCAGGAACAAGAGCTAATATGTTTTTATACTTAAACGTCTATGTTTAAATACTCAAATTATCCAGCACATTTTTTGTAACGAATATCTGAGTTCTTATGCTGATCAAGACAGCCATAAATAAAGAGTGACGAAGTGAGAAACATCATGGGTAATTCAACATGATTTTCTTTTTATTATTTACAATGTCAGATAAAATGTTCACAAGGACATAAAATTTATCTCTACATGAAGAATTTTAAGTGTAATTTATAGTAATCTGTATCTGGACGTTTGTCATATTCCCTCAGCACATGGAGTCATCAAGAGATGATTTTTCACAAATTCTGAATAGTTTAATGAACAATCTATCGTGACTCATGAGATTAGTAAAACTCAGGGCTTTGTAGAGTAAAGTGAAAAAAAAAAAAAATGCTACTAAATTAAACTTGAGTCACAGTTATAGACCTTAAAACAAAATTTATAGGAAGAAGGCGCAATACACTAATTTCCATAATTTTAATACTACACAAAGTCAAAAGAGGTTATTCAGAACCAATTACTTAAATGACATTACATTTGAAATCCAAATCTGAATTTGGTGACTAATAAATCCAAAAAGCATTCTAGATTGAATAAAATTTAACAGGCACTTCTTCAAAACCATGACAATACTAATAAAAATCTTTTCATTGTTAAATATAACTATCTCAAAAATGAATCCATGGAATACAAATCCAGGAATCATATCTCAGTATTCCAATATTTATGCACGCGTCTTTCCACCAGGATGACATGTTGACACAAGCCTAAAAAAAAAAAAAAAAAAAA
>CAIGRB010063761.1:0-14206 GCA_903798255.1 Fraxinus quadrangulata
TATCAATAACTATTTTCGTTTTCCAATGAGCTCTTTGGATCGAAATATCTTCCTCACTTCTGACATTACCTAGCAAGGTTAATTAATATAAGATAAAAGTGAAAGAACTTATGACTCTTCCCCAGTTATCTTAGGAGCAATTTGATCTATTTAGTATCATGTCTACAAACTAATGCGCTAATTATTCACTAACACTAAAAGGTTAGGATCACTTATTTTCTTAGTTAATACAAAAATGTTCATAGAAACACTTCTTTTCTCTTTGGGTTGGAATTATAAAAACAAAGTGTCCCTAAGACAGGCCCCTAAAGAAGATGCGAGGACCAATCTACTTGGGTATCCAATGTTAAAGAGCACAAATAGTATAAGCTAAGGGGAATGAAGGGATGGGGGGGAAGAAAGGGAAAATCTTGATATGTACTACTAAAAGTACACTAACAATAATTAATTATGGTAGTTTTAATAGATTTGTTCTTTATGTGGTGGAGAATGTGCTTGAGGACATTGAATATAGTAATGACTTGAAAAATTTACCTCCTGATAATTGCAACTTCTAAATAAATCATACACAATTATTTATCTTTTCATCTTAGGTTTTTTTACTAACTTTGCTTCTTCATGTTTTACTCATTGCAGGCTGCAAATTTGGTTTCTACAAGCATACAACCTCTCCAGAATTTACCTGTCCTCGTGAGTGTAAAATTTCCCTTTTGACGCCAGTTTCATTTTCCTCACTGTAAAATTTTCAATTTACTTGTGAGCATGATATGTTTTCATCATCATGTATTGAATATTTAATTGATTTTTTAATGTTCAGGGATATATTAATGAAAAAATTGACCCTGACGAGAAAATTCCTTGGGCTCAAACTCATATACGAAAAGGCTTTGCAGGTGAGCATTGACCTTTCTGCCCTTTCTGTGAAGAAAGAAAAGAAATGTCAGGAGGAGAAACCATTCCTGGTAGAAGTGACTATTCTCTTTTTCAACACTTCAAAACAAAATTCTAGTAGTCTGATTTATAATAAATGGAAAACAATATGTGGGTTGTACATTCAGAATAACATGATAAAGGATCAATTGCCAAAATTTATTGTAATGAACCATTAATTAGATATAATGGCTCTTCTCTTTCTTTCCATCAGTTTTAGTAGCTGGCTGGCTCTCAATATTGATGTCTTTTCCTCTGAATGAGGTAGACTGGCCACTTGTGTCAAGGATTTCTTCTATGAATCACCAAACTCTGATGGAATCGCTAAGGGCATTTTGGTTGAAGTAGATACTTCTATTTGGTCAATCAAAACCACCATCACTCCTTTGACACTGCATTCTTTAATTGTTGAAATTTTGGGCTATTTTTGAAATGTTATGTTTATACATGGAACTTGGACAAGTCATACTTGTAGAATTGTCTGACTACATGTTCTGCCAGCATGACAAGTTTGGAAGAAGTCGTTTTCTTTTTATAAGTGATTTGTGACTAAAGGGTAAAAGAAAAAGAGAAGCAGTTTGCTTGGTCTGACAGGGAAATAAGTGTTTGAGTTGAAAAATCACTGGTGAATCTAATATCAATTGAATTGTAATTTGTGCTCGTGCCACCTACTTTAGAAATAGGTAGTTTATGCTAAATATGGTTATCATCTGAATATTCTAGTAACTATTTGATTTGTGCTGCTACAGTTCTATTTTGTTTCTCAAAATACAGTCCAATTTTCTTATTCCAATTGAATCTGCAGCTCTGGAGAAGCTATTAGAAAATTCTGCTGGAAGATATGCCACTGGGAATGAAGTTTTCTTGGTTCACTTCTTTCCTTGTATATATTTTGCTTATTATCGCTGCATGTTTTCATACTTGAATTACAAATTGAAACTAATCAGGTTAATGGTCTGGCCAGGTCCAAATTTGTACCAATTACTTAGGATGAATCCAAGTTTTTAATTGAATTACAGTTGAGTCCTCAATAAAAATTTCACTGTATTTTATCCTCAAACATCCTAAAATATTAGGCCATGAGCAAATGTAAATTAGTCTAATTTGACTACTTTTATATAATCTAATTATGATATAATTGCAGTATCATCTTGCATACATTGGATTTATACATATATCTGGAGTATTTTTTAAGTTTTTTGTTCATTGGCTATAAACTTGCAGGCTGATTTGTTTCTGGCACCCCAGATTGATGTTTCAGTCAGAATATTCAATGTTGACATGGTAAGCCCTTCACCGAAATCCTATCATATATAAGGAACTTTATACCTCTTGAAGTAATGCAATTGAAACACTTTAAAATTTCCATTTTCTTGAAGAAATTTTGATCAGTCTTTTCATCTGCATCGTATTTATTGTGGATTTTTAACAACTATTACATCTTTCTTTCCTTCGGTAGTCCTGTTTTACCTTGCCTCATTGCATTTAATTCCTAAATGTAGGTGCATTTAACTACACAACTGTATTTGTATAGGATAATTTTACATTGATAAGTTTAACCACAATATGTGGGCAGAATGAATTTCCTGTCCTGACGAGGATTAACGAGGCGTACAAAGAACTCCCTGCTTTTCAAGATGCTATGCCAGGAGAGCAGCCTGATACACCACCAGAGGCTAGAGCCTGAGGTAAAACATTAGCGTAAAAACATTTACCACGTTCTTTATGTTCAGCAGCTAGCATGGTTTGATTAATTAATTAATTCTAAGATATTCAATTATAGTGTAACAGATCCCATTATTTTACTCATTTTATGTTGTCCTCTTGATTATAATAGCTTATCAGTTAGCATTACTTTTATTGTTCTTAAAAATTCGAATGACTTACTCTTCTGATTCTTGTTATGTTCTTTTGTTCGAAACATTCATGGTGTTCAATACCAGCATTTAGTTGTGTCAGGATTCTAGGATGGAGCACAATTTCATTAAGCTGGCAGAGCAGAAAGAGTGACCAGAAGTATAAGTAAAGAAATAAGCTATAATATATTGTTCATTAGTAATTCACATGCACTTGTGGTGCTACTGGAGTATTATTAGTTTCATGAATAAGCATCTTTAAGATGCATTATCATGTATACATTACTGGTTTCGGAATGAAAAGTTGTCTGCTATTTCAACTTTTATTTTTTTTTCCCTTCACATAAGTCAACTGGCATATATCGTGGAGGTTCAAGCCAGTAATGAAATACAATTTGTTCATCGAATGGAAGATTTAACTATATTGTCGATGTCAGAAAGTGGCAATATATGGTTAGAACTGTAACCATAGTAAGAACTCTCAATTTTTTGGCCTAGTATATAGAACATTTTCTGGGGAGGAAGAAATAGTGGTATCGATTGGACTGGATCAGCCAGGGTGGCTTGCAGCAGACCAGTTATGGGTATGAGCCAGTCCATGTTTGACTTTCTCAAGTGATGACCAATGATGGATTATTTTGGAAAATTTGTGATAGGCAAAATAGTAGTTGCAAGGAAGGACGCAAAACCCTAATGAAACGAAAATGGTAGACAGATTATCAATGGAGATGAAAACAGGTCCTAGCCTGATTATCTCATTTCTTATGATTAAACTTGCTCTAAATATGAGATATAAAACCCTTCGATCCTCTTGAAATGAGAATGAAGCTAGCAGATGTCCAGCAATTGGACAGCTTTATCTTAGAATCAGCATTTACAAATATAGGTTATGCCACTTTGCCAGGAGGTGAATGACAAAACATAATGAATGTTGGTATAATGTGATTGAATGAAAAAACTGATCGTATTTAAAACAGTCCAATGATAAAGTGTCATGTGACATTATGTCGATCATTGTGTCAAGAATTATGTCACTGTAGCATGATTTGACATATATAAGGGAGGAAATTGGTGGATCATACCAACACTTAGAGAGAATAAATATACTCTCGACAACATTTTCAAACACGAAAGATAACTTTAATAAGAGAAAAAGAACAATTATAACACTAAATCCTGTTTACATCATATAAATAGTAGGTATGCAATGATACAAAAGAGGATAAATCATACTTCACTTTGTTTTTATTATTAAATATTTTCCAATGATACCTTAATCCTCTTATTTTCTCCATTTCTTTTTGGCCTCATATTAGCAGCAGTAATAAGTTTATAACCAGAAGGGGGCATCTCACTTAACTTTCCAAACCATTCCTTATAGAACTGCCACACTTCTGACCTGTTCAAAAGAAAGCCCGGCTAGAAAACTTAAACCCAAGTCCAAACTGTAGAAGAAAAGGCTTGAAACAGAGAAATTGTTATCTATAACAACTTACCAATAAGCTAGAAACTGAAATGGTACGTATTTCCCATAAATCACTTCAACATCCCTTTGAACTGTCCGAATTATTGAGCTTTTGGCATGAACCTGATTATATACAGAGGACTTAAAGCATAACTTTGGGAAGATGGGAATGAATGAACTAGATGGTAAAAGGCTATTTTCGTAGAAAAGAAATAGACCTGTTCTAGATGCCTAATAGTTTCTGAATCAGTTGGAATGACATGGTAAAATCCCATGCACATCAGAACATTAGCGCAAGTAAACGGTCCAAATCCATCTATAACTTTCAGCTTCTCCGCCAACTTATCATACTCAGACAAGCTTAGTGTACCACGGACATCTTCAAGTTCTCTTAGTCGAATACTACCCTCAACTATTTCTCGAGCAAGCTTCAATATACGACCTGCTCTATAGCCTAGATTGCACCGTTTTGCTAAAAGCTCCTCATCAAGGGAAGCCAGTTCTCTTGGGCTCGGGAAATTTCCAATCTTAGTGCAGGAGGAAGCTCCTTTCCCTCCTAAAGGCTTAAAATCAGGAAAATAACGGCAGTCAGCTTTATAGCAATAGGATTTTTGACATGAATCACGATGCTTAAAAAATCCTCCCTTAAATCCTCATTTTGGCCAAGTTTAAAAAAGAAGTAAAACTAACTCGATGCTTCTTATTTTTACTAAACATAATCTTAGAAGTACTTATTCAATATTTTCTGCATTAGAAGTTATAGAGCTTGATTTCACTTATTAACAAGTTTCCTTATTTTCATTTGGGAACTATAGACAACGTAGAATAGTTAGGCAAAGGCATAATTAGCAAGGGCCGACCTTATTCTTGAACAAAAGATAAGACTCACTCACTGGCAATTGCAAAGGAGAATGCATTTGACCATGTCCTCAAACAACGTTGGCGACCTGAAAACCCTTCCGAACCCCCTGTTTCTTGCTTCCTCGTGCACTTCCTGAAAATCCCTTATCCTCCTATTCTCTTCATCCGATAATCTCAACATTCTCCTCACTTGATCCTACAATTGATAACCCAACTAAATATCCCCAAATGCAAACAAGAAACCAACATACAGCTCATAAAAACACATACCAGTGCTAAAGGAAGATATGTAAAAGCGGGCACAACATCTAGAAAATTTATAAAAAAGAACTTAAAATTTTAAAATTTTAAAAATTGCGTTGTGGATCAAAAAACTATTTGAAACTGCACCAACCATCAACTATGGTGCAGTAAATTATGCACCAAAAATTGTACCCGGACAAAAAAAAAAAAATATTCTGTATACTCTTAAAGAACTTAAGAAGCAGGAAAAGAAGCTTAACCCAACAGTATCAACGTCAAGCACAACACCATGCGTTAAGAATCAAAACTTTCAAGAACAATTAAGTACAGAAAAAAAAAAAAGGTGCTTACCAGCAGGGAGTGTTGGTGTTGAGGGGAGAGAGAGCTGGTGTCAAATACGCAGAGTCGAAGCACGTCAGGGGAGTGAATAGGGTGAGAGATTTGAACCATGAGTGAAGCTTCATGGTCCTCGTGATGGGGATCGAGATTGATGCGGAGGAGCCACTGGAGAGTCTTGGACTGTGGGTCCCAGTGGTTGGGGGGCATCATGAATAGCCCGTGGCTGCATACTGCTTTCTCGAGATTGAATGTTGCTGCGGCATCTCCTACCGGCGCCCTCCGTGTCTTCTGTGGTCATTTTATGGGCCTGTGTTTTTATAGGATGATCTGTTTCAACATAATAAAAGGGAACTTACACAAATACCCTTAATTGGGGACATTTTTGAAAAATCATGATGGAGTTGGATTAAATGGTAATTTGATATATTTGAACATAAAATATACCCTCAAACCTAAAATCATTGACAATCCTCAAAAATCAACCTCCAAACTAGAAAAATTGAAAGGAAAAAGAGAAAATCTTCGACAAATACACAATCAAAATTCGTTGTTACTATTTTTATACAAAGGTATAACTTTCCGGTGAAATTTAATTCATCAAAGAAAGGAATAGGCTGATGTCAGTTTCGCAAACTAAATTTGTGCTTTCGTGTTTGGCAAAATTCAAAAAGCTAGTAGCAGATATTGGTTGTACCCCTTCAGTACTTGTTGCCGGTGACTTCAATTCAGTACCTAGAGACCAGATTGGTTGGTATGTCCATTTTCTATTCCTGGAAGTTACGTATCTCCTCCATTACTTTGTCACTTGAGTTTATTTCAATTTTCTTACTGATATTGTGGTGATATAGGTAATTATTTTTCACACTTAGTATTGTTCTTAATTTATAACATGAACAATAGAACACAATTTTTTGAATCAATAAAAATGATGTATGCAAAGTGTTTGACAAAAGAAGAATGTGGAAAAGTGACAAAAAAAGTCACAACATCCTATTTGAGCAATTAACTATATGCATACATCTTCGGTTTTGAAAATTTTACATACGAATTCAAATCTTGTTTTATATTAATACATATGAAAAAAGAATTTGAATCAATTAAATTGATGCATAAAAGGTCTTTGAAAAAAAGGAGAATGTTAAGTAACTTTTATCCAAAAAAAAGTCACACTATCTCATTTGAGCAATTAAATGTATGCGTACGTGTTCATTTTTGGAAATTTGAACATATTAATTCAAACATTGTTTTATATTAATACTAGTCTCTACCCGTGCAATGCACGGGCTGAGATATTTTGGAAAAGGAGAATGTAAAAAGTGACATTCTGTCACTTTTTTTTAAAAAAGTCACAATATCTCATTTGAGCAATTAACTATAGTTATATGTATTTGTGTTTTTGATAATTTTAACATACGAATTCAAACTTTGTTTTATTTTAATATATGTGAGAAAGAAAATCTTGAATTAATCAAATCAATGCGTGCAAGGTTGGAAAATGAGAACGTGAAAAAGTGATACAGTGTCACTTTTTTTTTACAGTATCTCATTTGAGCAATTAAGTATATGCATACATGTGTACATTTTTGGAAATTTTAACGTACAAATTCCAATCTTATTTTATATTAATACATATGAAAAAGAAAATTTAGAATCAATTAAATTGATGCATGCAAGATCTTTGAGAAAATGAGAATGTGATAAGTAACACGGTCACTTTTCTATGTGAGAATAATGGTCACAATCGTAGATCATGTCAAAATTCAACAACGGTAAAGAAGAAACCACAAAATAAAAGGAAGTTGAAAAACATATAAAACTATATTATTTAATATTTTCAAATAAAAAATTCTAAACACGGATACAATTTAGGCAGGTAACATCTCAATTGTGAAGTTCATTGTGTATGTGACTTTGTTAAAAGAAAATGACGATGAGTCTTGATGAATGTGACTTTGTTAAAGAATGTTTTGTTATGTATGTGATGATGGATGCTAAAAAAGTGACATTAGAATTGCACAAGTGTATAACCAGCAAATGGAATCTCTCTAATCAATAGTATATCTACTAGTTACATGGACTCCGACAGCCTTCTAAATGATTGCTTTTAAAACTCACATTTAATTTCAAAATTTTCAGTAAGGTAAATATATTGCTGTCAGGTCAAAATTAGAATTCCAACGTGATTTTAGACTACATTCAAGTTTGTTATCCTTACAAATTATGACATGATAAGAAAGTCTGCAGTCTTTCATCAACAAGAAATTATAGCAATCAACAGCAAAGTAAAAGTAGCATCAACAACAACGTGGTTCTTTTTAATGTGCAAAAAAGTGACATTGTGGCACGGATATTAGTTGCTAATTAACCATTACCTATTGTACGGACTTTGTATGCTCACTTTGTCCTAATAAATGATGATCATCACATCTAACCATTAGTTGCTAGTATAGAACAAGTATAATTTTGCCTAAATAAACGATGACAAACATTTAATTGAAATATAATTACCTAATTAACACTAAAGTGAGGACACACGAGCATTTGCCTAGTAGTGAACTTATATTTTCTTTTCATGTAATTATATATCTTGTTTCAGTTCTTCATAAAATGATAAGGATAGCCTAACATTCTTGTCCAAGTTGTCACTTCATAACAAAAAAGTGACATTGTTCGTCCTAAAATAACCAAATAGTCACAATTCTCATCCTTGTTAACATTTCACAATTTCAAAATATCATATAATATCATTAATTACAAGCACCATGGCCACAGAAGTTAAAATAAAAACCATTACATCAATAAAAATCAGTATATCAACCAACTGAATCCAGTCAAGTTATGTACAACTTGTTTGTACATAACTAAAAGTGCAAAATGTCAGAATTTAAACACCATCACTGTTTCTTGTCAGTCATGTACATTCATCACTATTTCATCAACATATCACAAATCAATTTCCTTTGACAATCATTCATTGTCCGTGTCATAGTCCTCATTTTGCTTCTTCTTGGCATGAGCATACAACTGAGCATACAAGTTTCTTCAAATATATGGAATGTTAAATGTCTTTTGCATTTCATCTAACTGTTCATTGATAAAGTACTGGGCATACCTAATGACATATATTCCACAATCTCCACTACATGCATACCTAATGACATATATTCCACAATCTCCACTAACTCTATTACATTCAAATCTATAAAGGTACCAAGGCATGTATTTTTTAATAAACCCCTGTAATGTAGACTAAATTTTTTATTCAAGCCCAATATAATGTAACTCTTTCCTTTGAACCAACAGTTTTGGAAGATTATAAAATCTCAATCCTATAAAAAGATACAATTAAAATAAAATTAAACAATAAATACATGCTTTGGAAAATTATGTAACATACACATTTGTAACATATGATAATGATTAAAAACATGTTTGTAACATACAACAATCAAAAAGTGGCTTACACTCAAAAAAGTGACATAAATCGAAATGTAATGAACAATCAGGGAGATTTTTGAAATTTGGTCCACATGTTATCTTTCGCATGAAAGTAAGCAAAATGACAGCGACGTCCACCTACACTTGATTTGTTTTGAAGAACAAAGGTATCTAGTTACTTAAATAGGAATTCAAGAACTAAGTTGGTAAAATCCGTCTATAATCAGATTTATGCAAGGTGTATGGTGACCATTGACAAAGAGTTGTAAAATTGTGAGTTTCAACAGTCCAAACGATCCTCAAAGCACCGCCAATCCTGGCTTTTATAATTCGAAATGCGTACATTGCTAGCATGGGATTTTAATAATCCTAAACAAACTTCTAGTTTTTTCAATGCTTAGCATCTAAAGTTGAGTGGATTGTTCCGAAGCAGATTTGGAATTAGCCAATATACATTAAACATGTGATAATGATTAAAAACATATTTGTAACATACAACAATCAAAAAGTGGTTTACACTAAAAAAAAGTGACATAAACATGTTACTCACGTGCCCACAGAACAAACTCACATATAAAATTATTTGCCATTAGTGTGCAGAAAAACAAGGTCACACAACGGTGTTATATCATATAAAGCTATCATTATACAAAGAAAATAGTAAATAGCAGCCTGCAATCTTCATAATACATAAACTTCATTACAATTACATGTTCATAAGAAGAGATAGGGACTTAGAGAATGTAGTACACGAAACTAATTCATTTTGTTATGGTGATCAACATTCTGAAAGAATTAGAAACATAAAAGGATTTAACATCCAACAATTTCATATGTTAAGGCATCATTGGCACCATGACATATTTCCGCAACCAAACTGAGTAAAGATTGTGACAACGAGTCTAAATCGGGATGATTTAAAACATAGTTAGCCAATTAAGGATAATGCGAAAGTCTTGGTATAAATAGAGTGTTGGGCATTTCCTTCTTCCTATGCAAACTAAGCAAGGAAGGTTAAAAGCCCCCAACTATCACATCAAGAGGCATCCCTTCATACAAATCAGACACACAAGCACATGGGGGAACTTATTGACCAATCTCAATAATGGAGATTATGGAATGACATTCAATAGCAAACAGAAATAAATATATCGAACTACAATGTAGAATAATGTGAATGGACCAAGAATGGCAGTTGCCCACCACAAATCCTACTCAACTCCTTTCCAAATAATACCCTGGGTATATAATATGTTGAAGAAATTCTGTTCTTCTTTTTGAAAATGATTCTTCATCAACATTTCTTTTCCTCTTTAACCCATTTTCTCCGGCCATTGTAGCAATAGAAGTCGGCGTTGGGGTCGAAGTGAATATATCGGAATTGGAGTCAGAGTTTTTGATTTCGAATCCAAACAGATTGAGGCTTCTGCTATTGCAATTCAGAATTGTTTGTGGCTGGTGTTTATGGTATCCACGAATAGGTAAATGAAAAGACAAAGACGAACTTAGACATATGAAAGCGGTGGAAATGGACGAGGACGAAAGCGGCGAAAAATGGATGGAGTTGAAAATCGTGATTTTGACAAGAGGGAAGCGTTTTTACATGGGAAAAAAAATCATAAATTAGGTGTATAGTTTACACAAATTCACAAATCATGTTTATAGTTTGAAATTTCAAAAATGCAGGTATATATATTATTAATTAAATATATTTATTTATTAATATAATAATAGTCACATATATATAATTATAGGTCACAATTTATTTACTAGTCACATATTATCAAATTAATTGATTATAGATTATTTCGATGTCACAAATCAAAATTTTTTTAGGTCACGGATTATTTCAAAGTCACAAATCAAAATTTTTATAGGTCACAATTTATTTTATTGGTCACATATAAAACATATTACAAGTCACAATTTATCTATTGGTCACAAGTTTCCAGATTTTTTGGTCACAAATTACTTTTCAAATCACAGGTTATCGAATTTTAACGTCACGGTTTAATACTTGGTCACATGTAACCAAGTAATTGGTCGCGTACACCAAATAGTGGTCACACACCATCGTCCTCAACACTGCCGCCACCGCCTCCACTCGTCTTCGCCGCTGCGAGATCCACCACCATCACCACGACAGCACCACCATCGATACCAACACCACATCACCACCATCAAATCATCGCTACCAGATCCAATCAACTGCCAAAAAAAAACCACCACCACTATCGAATCTCACGCCACCACCACCAGCCACCATCAACCACCACCACTAACAATCCACATCACACCACAATCACTACCCAACAAAAAACCCAAACCCGTCACTACCACACCACACAGCCACCACCATCAACTACACACAACCAATAAAACTCCATAGTCAAACCACCACGCCATCACCCATGCGCCACTGCCTGTAGAATCACCACCTCACCTTCACATCAGTAGCGCAGATAGAAAAGTAATGGTTTATTTAGTTTTAAAAGGGTATTATTAATTTAGTTAGTTAGTTTTAAAAGGGTATTATTCAATTTAGTTTTAAAAGTAATGGTTTTAGTTTTATGACGTATTAATTACGAGTTGAATGGTTTATTTAGTTTTAAAAGGGTATTATTCAATATAGTTAGTTTAAAAGGGTATTTGGTTTAATTTACTTGTAATAAAAGGCTTTGACAAGCGCAGATAGAAAAGTAAGTTTTATGAAAATTGACAAAAATAACACTACATTGGTCTTCGTAACACATTGTTCGAGTATATGTTTCTTTTGTAGTTTTCGAGGACGAGAGATAAATGAGAACAAGGACATGTTTGCTATACATAATTTCTTAGAATAAATTTTGTGAAAAAGGCTTAAGTGAAAGCTCTTTCAACAATCAATCACAAGGAAGTTGAGATAGTTTTGAATGAAGTAGAATTGATTTCGAATCAATCGGTTCACTCAACTGCACAAATAAGTATATTGAAAGAGGCCCATTAGCCCGAACATTTATTCGGCAAAACAAAGTCTCAATCTTGGTTTCTACATTCTCTTGTATTCAAATTCCAAATTTTAAGAATGCAATCCCAAAATCTCCTCCTCTACTCCTATTTAGGCTCTTATACATGTTAAACAGTAAGAAAATGTTATGAGTCTACTTGCAAATTATTTTATTTAAAAAATACGAAATCGATAATAAGTTTGAGAAAAAATGAGATTCAAAAAATCTATACCAAACTTGGTCTAAATAGTGCTTTTTTTGATACGGTTGAAATTAACTTGACGTGTATGGAATCTATTACCAAATTACTTATTATTAAAAGAATCTAATACCAAACATGTCATGAAATTTATCTCGTTAAGAAAAATAGTCAGAGTATAATGTTGAAAACTTGTTTCTAAAAATTTCTTTCCTAAAATTGCTTGCATTCTCCTTGATTAATTTTTTAAAAAATTCTTTATTTATATAGTATAAATTTAGTTTTATACTTGTTATTAATTTTTCTTGTCAAAATAATACTTGTCATTAATTTTTCATGTTGAACTCTTTTAATATGAGCAACTATTTGTTATTTAATAATAACGGAGAGTTAAAAATATATAATATTTTTTATAAAGAAAAAAATAATCATGACAGAGTGTTCGAGGAATATCGATATCCGATATGTCCAGACATAGACACGTTATCCTAGTTGACATGTCAATGCTACAAAGCCTTCTGTTTTATAACTTTTTAAATGTTTACAATGCATTTTCCACTCCACCAATGATCCTGCGTACTCAAGTTATATGGTTCTCAACTATTAGTTTGCTGAAAAACACATCCATAAGTTGCGTATTGAGATGTATAACTGCTTGCGCATTAGAATGTTTCAATTGCAACGGTAAAATCCACTTTTAAAAAACTCACTAACAAGACTAATCTTACATCTACTAGGAAGAGTGCAAATTGGGAGCTTGTCAATGTCATTGCTGCTGTTGTGCCAAGAACATAACCTGATGAAGCCTCTGCTTCCAAGCCAGCAGAATCCAAAACTCGAAACCATAAATCTCCCAATTTAGCAACCCCACCTCAAATATCTGCATAACATGATCATTAGGAGTGTTGTAAACAAGGGCTTCCCTCCTCCGTATCAAACTGCTAATCACACAACAACCACAAGACAAAGACAAAATGATAGAGAAAAGAATATGTTTGTAAGGCTTAAATTTTAACTCTACAACAATGACAGGTGGACAAGAAAAATCTAACCGATTAAATAGTGTCGACTTCCCAACGTTTGGGCATCCTATAGTAAAACAGTTGGAAACTTGTCAATATCAATTTTAGTGAAATCAATTTATTTTAGAGGCAACGGCTTAGCTTTTCTATCACTGGTACACAGTGGTGGATTCGGGATTTTGATTCAGCACGGGTAATCGTTGACCGTTGACAGCAATAAAATTTTAAGAGCCCAGTTTGAAGCCATTTTTTGCCAAAAAAAAATGTATTTTGAAATAGTGATTTGATGGAGAATTGGTCATTAAAAATAAGGAAATGTTTTGAATTTACATGTATATTATTTTATTAAAAAACGTGGAGGAAGAGAGAAAAACGTATTTTGAAAAAAAAAGAAATCAAACAAGGTTTAAAATTTAAATATAATAATTATTTTGTTCAAACTAAACATATATAATTCTGTTGTACAAATTAGCAATATTCACTAAATGATATTGTGGCTAAGTTTTATATAATTCAAAGGAAGAGCATGAATTCGAATTTTTACAATTGCATTAAAACCTCTAAAATGTAACATATATTAATCTAATAAGTTTAATATTAAATTCAACAAGTGTCACAATGGCCAAGCTTTAATAATCCAAAGGGGAGCTCACAGGTTCAAATCCCTTCTCTATTCCATTGATTTTAGTAAAAATTGTAAAATTAAAAATATTTTACAATAATTCGGTTGGGAAGGGATTCAAAACCGGGACTTCCCATATGAACATGGGCGTTCTTACTAACTGAACTACAAGAAATGTTTGAAAATAAAATGAATTTCTAGTTATATAACCTAAATAGTTTATTCATTGTCAAAAAAAAAAAAA
>CAIGRB010063767.1:0-37005 GCA_903798255.1 Fraxinus quadrangulata
CATTTTCACCACCGAGTGGTTAAAGAAGTAGATGCAAACAAAGAAATCAAAGAACCCCACACTAACCAAGAATGGTTGAAATATAAATAAAGTGATGCTTCGTAATAAAGCAAATCCATCCCTTCTTCCTCACTTAAGAAAATTATGAACATATCAATGAATTCATTAATCAAAAGCACCACTCTATAATGAGGATGTGATGGTACTTGTGGTGGGGAGGGTAGAGAACAAGCAAAATGCCCCCAGAAGTATTCCATTGCCATCCTCTTGTTACTTCACTGATTCCAATTCTGCCCCGAGCCTTGCCAAAATCTGAGCAAACAAGAACACTGCATAACAAATATTTTCATTGTAGAAGGATGGTATCTCCGAAAAGGAAGCTCATCCCGGTTCTTGTTTTTATTTTATTTATTTCATCAGTACTCCGACTTCTCAAACTCACGATAATAACTTCATCCCCATCTCTGCCTCCTGCAGGTTCACCTCTCGTTCATCAGCAAAAATGTTCGTCATCTTCTTCAATGTGCAGGAATAACATTTCACCTGTAAATGCAAATGCCAGTATTCTTACTGAAAAGGAAAACCGATTTCTCTTGGATCTTGTTTCTAGGAGAATTCCCTGCAAACTTCTTGTTTTTGGACTTGAACCCCAATACTTGAGCCTCGCCTCTTTGAATGCTGGTGGTTTCACCGTCTTCATTGAAGACAATCCCGAGAAAATAAGCACTATGAGAGCTACAAACGAGACTCAAGTTTACAAAGTCGAGTACCAGAATATTGCTGCTGAAGCATACAAGCTACTCAAGCATGCCAGAGAAAATCCAGATTGTTCACCTAGATTCCATCCGCTCAAATTATCAAGGTGCAAACTGGCATTAACAAACCTCCCACAAGAAGTTTCCAATACAAAGTGGGACGTGGTGGTGGTGGACGGACCACATGCGGACACGCCAGTTTCTCCGGGGAGAATGGCAGCCATATATACTGCTAGTATACTAGCACGAAAAGGAAATGTGACCGACATTTTAGTGCATGATGTAGATAGAATGATCGAGAAATGGTTCTCGAGGGAATTTTTGTGTGAGAAGAACTTGGTTTCTTCGAAAGGAAGATTCTGGAATTTTAGAATATTCAGGGAGAGTAATGCCACTACATTTTGCACAATATAAACGTACCAATACCACTTGCCAAACTCCATTTTCCACAGATTGCTGCTGATGATCTTTTCTTTCAAGGACTCTATGACAAGCTCAAGAACTGCGACAAATACTGCAGCCCAACCTCTTAAAATCTTGTGCATTAATAAACAGCCCCAGGGTTAGACTCTTCATGGTGTATAATTTTGTGAAATTGAAATATAATCTCTACCAAACAGAGCTCAAATATGTCAGAGGATAACCAGTGAAAATTACTTATTTTTAAACTTATTATTCTGTTTATAAGTAAAGTTACATATAAGCAAACTTTTAAGTCTACCCAAACGTGCTAAAACATTTCCAAGTAGATAATTACGGGTCTTTTAAAAAAAACTAGTCACCGCTAAACGTGTATTACACGTTATTTTGAAATGCTTTATAAACATTGTAAAAATGATATTTGAAAATCAGTGAATATAAAAAATAGTTAAAAAACTGTTTATGTGAAATGAACTTTTTATACAATTCAATTATTTATTTATGTGTATGATAATAATTAACATTAATTTTTATATATCCTACTATAATTGAATCAATTAATTCTTCAAGTTCATGCATGTACACTTTATATATTTTGTAAGCTGTTTAATTACTCTAGAAATACTACAATTCAATTATTTATGTATGTGCATGTATACTAATTAATATTTATTTATGGATATATTAAATATAACATTAAGTCATTAAGTTCATGTACACATGTTTTGGGAGCTATTCAATTATTCTAGGAGTAAATAAATTATTTTAGTTCATGAATACGTATTTATTTTCAAAATTATACATTTTATCATAAATTATTCTAAGAGTATATAAATTATTGAACATCATATAATTTGGGAGCTATTCAATTATTATAGGAGTAAATAAATTATTCAAGTTCGTGTGCACTTATTTAATTTCAATATTATTCATTTAATCTATGATATAACGCTATTTGTCTAAATGTATATAAAATATTATTTTTCTATATCTATTAATTCAAATTAATTAAATTTCATGTTGGTTCGCTTAACACCCTCTTTGTTTAAATGTATATATATTATTCTTTTTCTATATTCATTTATTCAAATTAATTAAATTCCATGTTCATGAATCAATTTAATTGTTCTCGTACAATTTATTTATTTATTTATGTGCATGTTTAATAATTAATTTTCAATTAAACATCTATTGAAAAACGAAAAGTAGGGTATTATTGAAATATTAAATTGTAGTAGGGGTAAAATCGTTCAGAAAATTATTCTCATTTAATGCGATATTTAATATATTATAGAAGTTTGTTATTCGAAGTTAAAAATGAGTGTGTTACTTATTTTGTTATTACTCCTATGTTCCTAACTTCTTGCAAAAACAAGTAACTATATATAAAATTTAGGCAACATTTAACCTTAGTCAAGCACGCACAAGTCAGTTTCTAAGTGATTTGAGTTTCTCAATTATTTTAATCATCGCAAGTCACTTTAATAAAGTTGTGACTACTCGAAAGACGTATTAGCATAGAGAGCTTTGCATGACTGCTGCAATTCCAATTTTATTCAAGTAAATGCTCAGTAAATGTTGATGGAATGAATCCATCCAACTTTTTGTAGATCTCATTTCTCTTAATTAATGCAGAATTAGTCTTTAAATGGGGTATATAAAGCATCCCAAAGTGAAAATTACCTCGAGTTTATTAGAGGACACAATAAGCAATCATGTCAAGAAATTTGAAAGAAGATGAAAATCGTCAGAATCTGGGTGAGTTTTAGTACGAAAGAGTCTCAATATTATTGTATGTTTTTGTTATTCCATTCAATATAATTATTTAACAATATTTTGCAGGTTTAAAGATTCTATTATACAATAGAACTGAAGAAGAAATTAATCGAACAAAGCACGTAGTATCATGGAATAGCCTTCTTATAAATCCAATGTTTCTTAGGTATGCATTGCTTCTTCACTTTGATGATTGCAATTAATTACCTTTATGATTCCGATTCATTTTGGTAATCCTAGACTGAATATGGACGATGGCGAGGAATTGACGGAACAGGAAACCACCCTTTATGATCGCCAAATCCGAGTCTGGGGTGTCGATACTCAACGAAGGTAGAATTTGGAATTCAATTAGAATCCAAATATATTATCAGTAGCTTTTAAATTTGTGTTGGAATCCAAATAACTTCAGGTTGAGCAAATCTCGCGTATTTGTCAGTGGAATCAAAGGTACTGTAGTTGAGGTAAATTTTCAAAGAAAAAGAAATCCTCAATGTTGGTTAGGACATTGTATGCACTACTGATAAGAGACTATCGTCGTTTGTTGCAGTTTTGCAAGAATATTGTACTAGCAGGAGTAGGTAGTTTGACAGTAAATGATGACCGTCCGGTGACTGAGGAATTGTTGTCTGCCAATTTCTTAATTCCTCCGGACGAGAATGTGTATAGTGGGAAATCTATTGCAGAGCTCTGTTGTGATTCCTTGAAAGATTTCAATCCTATGGTTCGTGTTTCGGTTCAAAAAGGTTGTCTCCTTAATGTCGTTTGTTCTGCAGTGTCTTATGTGATTCGTTTTTATCTATTCTTTGTTTTCTCACTAATTAGCCATTTGAATATGAAAGTTAGGCAACTAATTTTGAGTTCTTTAACACTCAAATTTTGCAGGTGATTTTTTAAACTTCGACGTGGATTTCTTTGACAAGTTTGATGTTGTAGTTGTCAGTTCTTGCTCACTTTCAACAAAAGTATGGATTTGATCTCTCTTAAAAACATGTAAATATATGGAACAAATGTATATATTACATGTTTATCCGTTGCGTATATCTTTCAATCTATTATCTTAGAAGCATCCATAAATTTTATTTGGAAACTTTTCTGCTGCAGATATCAGTTAATGAGAAGTGCCGCAGACTGTCAAAACAGGTTGCATTTTACACAGTTGATTGTAGAGGCTCCTGCGGTGAAATATTTGTTGACTTGCAGAATTACGTCTATTCCAAGGTTATTCTCTTCTTAGAACTCTTCAATGCGTTATTTTTGTTTATTATGCCTCTGTTACAGTTTCTATTTTTTATTGAACTCACAAGTACTATCCATTTATCTATTGCTCATTTATTGAAAAGTAACTTTTTATTTAAAAAAAATTGAAACCCGAACAGAGACTACATTGTATAGAGCAGCGACAGATTCTAAAAGCTTAAGCTATTTTAAAAGAGAACGTGTTCATTCATTTAACTTTAGAGATCAATAGGAGCAACTCTTAAACTCATATTCTTCCTCTTCGTTGGCAGAAAAAATCTGATGAAGAATGTCTACTAGAATATTCAAGTTTTGAGGCAAGAAACGTTGATCTCTTCTTCGACTTTGTGTTATCTAATTTAGCTGTGAATCGTTTGCTTCTCCAGTTATAGTGTCTGTTATTTCCCTTATACACCAAATATAATTTTTTTGAGAAGTTCAGTGACATCTCAATTTCCGCTTGCAGGAAGCTATTACTATCCCATGGAGAACTCTTCCGAGGGGGTTGTCCAAGTTATATTTGGTTATGAGAGGTGTAATTTTGAACGTTTTATTTCTTGTAATAGAGTGGTTGAAGGACAAGATAAAGAGTGAAACTGTAAATCCGTGTGTTTGGCGTATTTTCTTTCTGTTTATGATTGCTTTCGGAAGGAGGCCTAGTTCTGAATTCCAAAAATGTTTCAGTGATAGAGCAGTTTGAAGAGATTGAAGGGCGCAATCCTGGAGAAATTTCGACTGCTGACCTCTTGAATGTTCAAGGGTTGAGGAAGGAACTTTGTGAGATAAATGTATATATCTTCAATTTTTTGTTTTCATTTTTCAATGTGTATATTCTTTCTCTCCCTATCCGAGTTTATATCTGTCGTGCAGTCGTTGAATGAATCAGAGATCCCTGATTCTCTTCTTCAGAGGCTGTTAGAAGATGGTACAAGAGAATCTCCTCCTGTTTGTGCCATAATTGGTGGAGTTCTTGGACAGGTATCAGCATTTTAGCTTCCATCTTGAGGATACTTTTCTCCCTAGCAGCATGTTTGGCTAAGCTTAATTAATTACTTGGCTTTAGGTTTATGTTTATCGTAAGCTAAAAGAGTTTACTTATTTTGACAGTAAATGATGGTTACTTTCTATATTGTGTAATCACTTATTGATTTAACTATCTGTTATAGGAAGTTATTAAAGCAATATCAGGTAAAGGACATCCTCTCAAGAATTTCTTCTTCTTTGATGCAATGGATGGCAAAGGCATAATTGAAGACATCTCTCATGTGCAAGTGCTCGAGACGGAAATCAGAATGGAATCTATCGAGTGTGTTGAAAATATTATAGAGATACCATATTAATATGTTCCTCGCATGAATAATAAGACTAGTTCGATGTTTGATAATAGTAAATATCACTGCATAAATTATTCCAAATTAAATGAACAATAATAGTAAAAGGACGAGCTTCAACGACAAGCTCAAGCGAAGTTATTAGATTTTTCTAGAAAATTACACCAGAATATACACATTCAAGTGTGTGTAACATTGTCCATCCTACAAAGATTATGTCAAAATGAATGGATAGTTGGACATTAGTGCTTAAGAGAGGAGTGTCAGTGACGAACGCGAGCAAAGTCATTCAATATTTCAATAAAACTCGAGAAAGCAAGTTTTCTTACATGTGACTTGTCTGTCATAACTTTTTTATATTTGTTTGAGCTAGTGCATCGTCCACTAAGTGTGAACTGATATATCAATTGACATGCTTGACACATATCTGATGGTGCAAAAAACTTGAATGGTGTTCAACCACTCATTCAGTATTTCATGGCCCCCATGTTTTCAAGCAAGATTCCATTATCATTTAATAAAAATTTAAGTCAAATTACTAATTAATTTTAATTAATATTTCATAGAATTCACAACTTATATCAATTTCCAACCACACATATCATCCTTTTTTTAAAATCAAAATTTACTTAAAATCTATTTTTTAATTAAACCAAACAGAGGTCTAATCTCCTTTAGATAACAAAGATTATAATCTAAAAATTTGCGGGATCTTAAATTTCATAGATCACTACTTAGAGAAACTCCAATGCAACAATGTGTATTGTTATACATAAAGCAATGTACAAGAGAGATGATGCAAAGAAATAATGAAGATAAATTATAAAAATTTAAATCGACATATCCTCACATAAAAATTGCATTCACTTGAGCTAGACATTCTCCACATTTTTGCTTATCATGTAAATGTTTTGGAGCTAGGTGACATACTTGTTAGTTCAATCCATAACCCATGGAGATGCTCATGATGTGAATCTATGTGAATGAAGAACTAAATTATTTATGCCAAGTGTTTTCAAGATTTTGCAGTGATTTAACCATTCACCGAAGTTGGAAATGTTATGCTTCTCAATTTAACATATATTTGATGTAGTTAAAAATTAGATTTTCAGTAAATTTTGATAAAAATTGATCGAATGTATGATTGAAAAGTTAATAAAAATTATGAGTCTCATAAAATATTTAATAAAAATTTTGAATTAATTTTTGTCTATTTTTTGAACTGCACCAAAGTAGCACTTAGTTCTTTGAAATTGCATATGACCTGACGTGACAAATAATCTAAATCATATTTTTATCTACTAGAACTCAAGTATCACACATACAATGATGAATAGTATAATATCATTCTAGCATAAGCTATAATTAACCAATTAAAAAGTTCATTTTGAAAATTTAATACTATTGATATATAATGACTATTTAAATGTCTTTAAGGAGGATATTATTTAAATACGTCACTAATATTTGAGGCAAAGGAGGCACTTTCTAGAGATATCGTGAAACCACCAACCACTTGAATCAAAGTAAAAAAGTATGAAAGTGAAGTCGAATCGACCCATCATTTTAACTTTAAGGTATGTGCCAAAGACCCCGTTTGACACACATTCTTTCAAGATACATTATTTCAAAACTTATTTTCAAAAAATAATATTTTTCATCACATCAATAACTTTTCCCTACTTTTTAACTACATATTTCCCATTATATCACTATTTAAAATACAACATTTTTTCAATAATATCCATAAAACACTCCTGTAATAAACAAAAAACGAAAAGGTCCAACATTCTACAGCTTCCTGTAGATTTATACTATGAAACCGAGACATGGCCACATGTAGAGCACAACAACATGTCAAGAGTGAGAGGCCATGGAACAGTTATCCATGTGCTCACTAACCCCACCCCTTGTTAATCCCAAATTTTACATAACTGAACATGCATTAGGGTTTTCATCACTGAAGATCTGTGGAGCATCATATCCATTATCATATCCAATATTTTCTTGGACAAATCTTTGAGGTTGAATCTGATAGTTTTGAGGGTAGTAATGGTAGAGTTCATTCTTTTTCAACTCGAATTTAGTGTCATCCTCGGGTTCGGCCTCGGGTTTTGCCGGTGGTTCTTCACCACCACCACCACCACCACTGATAGCGCCACCATTGTCGCCGCCACCTCCTTCTTCCTTGTTTCCTTTAGCCTCTTCACCACCTTTCTTGGCTTGTTCTTTCTCGTCCTCGGCCTTCTTCTCGTCTTTACCATCTTTATCTTTCTCTTTTTTATCCGGCTCTACCTTCACGATCTCTGCGTGCTTTCCCGTTCTCTTGTATACATAATCAACCAGATTTTCAGGCTCAAACTTACCTTTCACTGTCACTTGTGAACTCTTTAGGTCTGGCTCTGCACTTTCCACTCCTACAAATCAAAACGTTACCATGTTAATTAACATATTATATTATCTATGAAGCATGTTCGGCTAACTCATGTCAAGTTACATCGTTTGGGATTTGCAGTACAAAATATATTTTGCTTGGCTTAACAATATATTTGGGGTCGACTATACGCTTTTGATAGACAATTGCAAGTTTATGAATGATCCATCTATGCCAAAAACTGTACAAAGATTCTTGAGGAATTAATCTTGATTAAAATGCTTATTAAAATGAAAATAAAGAAAAGAAAAGAATACAATTATTTTTGCACATACAGCTGAAAGGGCAACAAAAGCACAAAAATAATTACTATATGTATCTAAAAAAATTAAAATAAATAACTTTTTTTATTAGTGAAAGTTGAAAATAAAATTAAGAAAAAAGTGAAGTTACCTTTCATTCTCTGTATTCTCTTTCTGATTTCTTGAGCACAAGCCTCACAATGCATGTAAACATGCAAGACTACTGTAGACACCGGAGGCTAAAAAAAAACAATTATTTTTCAAACAACAAAAAAATTCTTTTAAAATAAAATTTAAAAAATACAAACCTCCGGTTTTTTCTCTTCGGCTTTAGCCACCTCTTTTTCTTCCGGTTTCTTAGGTTCTTCCGCCGGCGGTTTTGGGATTGGAGAGAGAAGCTCCACCTGCCGGTGGCTCTTCCTTTGAACCCTTTCGAAAACCTTAATTGGATCTGCCTTTTCACCTTTCACAATCACCTTACTCGTCTTATAATCTGTTATTACATCCTCTACCCCTGCAAAATATAAATCCTCTTCTTTTCCCTTCTATTCATTCGTACACCTCCAAACGAGACAATAATTTGAAATCTGAAAAAGATCTAATTACCTTGGAAGCCTTTGAGGCATCTTTGGACTTTCCTGGCACAACCTTCACAATGCATGTAGACTTTCAGGATGATTTCTTGCGGTGGCGGCGCCGACTCTTTGGATTCCTCAGATTTCTTTTCTTCTTTCTTTTCCTCACGGGGGTTCTCATCAGCTTTTGGTGCTTCTTCTTTCTTCTTTTCTTCCTGGGGCTTCTTCACTTCCTCTGGTTTCTTTTCTTCCTGCAACACAAAAAATAAACATAAAACACCAGTTTCATAGCAAAAAATAAAGATTTTACAGTGTGTATGTAATATAGATGTAAATACAGGTACCTCCCCCATTGGTTTTCCTCTGGCTGAGAAATGTATTGGAGATGGATTCACGCACTGACAATCTCACTGTTTTTTCTCTCTCTTATACACTTAAAAAGTCTTAAAGAGAGGATAGGTTTTGGCCACCATATCTAGGAGGCGCTCGATGTGTCATCATATAAGTGACGTGGCTCTCATATTGGTGCCACGTGTACTAGAAGCGTACGTTAGCAGATTCATACGAAGGTGGAACTTTCACGACTTCGGAATACGTTAATTTTTGTTGTATAGAAAATCAGAAAGACACTGTACTTGATCCCATCATAAATAGAAATACATGGCACGCATAAAAAGTTAAAAAACTAATAATTTCCTTGATTTACGTATTATTCAAACAAAGCCATAAACATAATGACTTTCTTACGTGTAATTATGCCCCAGTTTGGCTGATGATAAAATTAAATTTTTAATAAAATTTGTGATTGAAAAATTGTAGATATGTGATTAAATTAATTATTGATTTTGACTTAAAATTTTAAAATAACGAGCTATATATTGACCAAGCATGGAAATCTTTTATCACCATCAATAGGGGATTTCTCAACCACAGTCCTCAAAATTACAACTTGTTGCATTGTGGTCCACATTCATTATTTAATCGCATTTAAGACCCCAGCTGTTTTTTGGCACCGGTAAGGATAACTTTCCATCAAAAAGCTGGATAATTTCCGTCCATCTGTCCTCATGGGCTAGGGCGGAGCCAGGAAACAAAATAATTTTTTTTTTTTTTTTAATACTGATTTGATACATTAAAAAAAAAAATTAAATGGGTTTTAGTCCTGACCTGCCCTCTCCCAGCCCTTCGTCCCAGCACCAAAAATGAGAATGAAGTAATGGATTGTGATATGGACAGCTCTATAGAACCCATGTGAGTTGAAGCTTTGTCCAAATTTGAGTACTTTCGTGCAACTTAAATATGCGTAGGAATGTTGGTTGGGAATATAAATGCGAGTATTTATTGTGTAGTGTATTTTCTGTGGCCCATTATATATTCATTTGTAGTGAAAAAACTGGCAAAATATTATTCACATTAATGAGAATATCTCCAGTAAAGAACAATTTTAATTAAGGCACCATCCCACCTGGGGCCCTGGACCCCGACTCATTTACCCTCGTAGTAATGTTATTTGGAGGAAAATTAAAATTATCCATTTCTTTTTTTTTTTTTTTAACTTGTAAGGCTCTGCGTTGATTAAGGAACATTTTGGTACATTAGGAGGCAAGAAAATTGAATCTTTAATGTATGAAATAAAACTAGTGAAGACTGCTTATGAATCGGCCAAAATTTTATTACTGATTATAATTTGAATGCATCGTAATTATAATTAATTTCCTACCGATCAAAATTTTAGATTATTATTTAATAAAAAATTGAAACAAACGGTCCAATTTTGAAGTCCATTATTGATCGAATTTATTTCAATTAATTTTTTATTCGTTCTCTGACAATTTAAATGTTTAAATAAAGTGATTCAACAACATATCGTAACATAAAAAAAAAATTCTAAATAGAACCTCGACGTCATCCATATATAAAAAGTTAAAAACATTATTGTGCCTTTAATGGTAATGATAAACCAAATATACATGTGAAAGAACTCTCGAGACGATATGGTTTAACGCGCCTTTATTGCAAGTAGGCCCATAATTTTTGAGGAAAAGACAAAAGTCAGGATATAATTCGTGTAAGATAAGGATTGGTTGATAGACTTGTGCTCCTAATGGAAATGATGGATGAATCAGATAAATGCACACAATTTAAAGAAAAAAAAAGACGAATGATGGATAAAACATGACTAAATGAAGGATTAAGATTGGAGGATATGGAATCTAACTATTTACTAAGTGAACCAACATGGACCCATCCATTGTGCAAGATTTTTCATATCAACTGCCTTTAGTGATAAAACTTTTTTGTGTATATAGTCTGACTTGAAATCATTAGGGGCAAATAATCTTGGAAAGTCAAGAATTTTTTTATGTAGTTTGGCATGAAAAATTGCACCATACAATTAGTAGGGTTATCGACTTTTTGGCATCCAATGTTAATATTGCAATGCAAAATTTTCTAAATTACTTGTGAAAATTATTCTTCTTTTATACTTTATTATTTTAAATGATATTTTATTTAGAATATTTTAAATATCTTCATAGTGAAAGATTCTTTTTTTAAACCAGTCATATCGTTCCTAATTTATTCAAAATCAACCATCTTTTCTGGGCATCTTGAGGGGTTGTAGAAGTGAGGAATTATAATATGATATTTAGAAGAATGGGATGTTATGTTGGAAAATAAAACGGATCGAATTAATATATATAACACGATATAAAGTATATGATCGTAAACAAATAACAAGATAAAGAATTAATTGGAAGAGGAACAAAAGAATTTAGGCAAAATCTTATTCATCATACTTTACCTCTAAAGTCTTCAAATCAGTGATGATATATAGCCAGATGATTTTCCAAACATCTGCATTCGATCATGCGATGAGAATACAACCTCTATTTCAGATGCAATTTGTTTATCAGACTTTTAGTCATGCACAATTGCTCTGACTTTAACTACAACGCAAGTATCATTTTCTCTTTCAAAACGTCCTGAAAAATATTGTTAGAAAGATGAAGATGGAGCTATAAAAGTACCTTTCGATCCTTCCCATTGTTTTTCCTTTATCGTCCAGTTACAGACATTTTGTCAAATCACAACAACGCATCATCAAAATCCATCTGCGCTAGTACAATTCACATATTCACTTGCCACAACGTGAATCTTGTATTGTGATCAAAGAGCAGAATTTTATACTTCATGGTTATCATCAGTAACAAAAATCTCGAAGAAATCACAACCAATAACTCTGATACCACTTGTTGGGAAACAAAACAGATTGAAATAATATATATTACACAATATGAAGTTTATGATTGCAAACAAATAATAAGATAAAATGCAAAGAACTAATTGACAGACGAACGTCGTATTTTATTCAATTAACTAATATTGAGAAAAAAATAATAATAACTGTGACTATATAATTATTCTACATTTCAGTAATATAAAACTTATAAAAATAGTCTAGTATTTATAGGGTACATGTCAAACCCTAGATATACCACAAAGATGGAAACGTGATAAAAATAAATAAATAAATAAAATCACGTAGAATAAATGAAACAATATTTTTCCAATAAAAATATGTGGAAAGAGGAAAAAATATTTGCTCAAAAATCTAATCTAATTTGGGTGAGAAAACCCAACGTGATATGTTTAGATTCTTACCAAAATTTGTTAAATATTTCATTTTGATAGTAAAAAAAAAAATTAAGAGTGTATTCTTATTCTTATATTTAAAATAAATGTTTAATTTGATAATATTTCAATAAATATTCATGACAATTTTAAGAAAAATACCTTGATAACAATATACTATAATGCATGATGTGTATATTTACGAGATGTATGTATATTGAGGAATAATATCATGCTATTTTTATTACTTTCTTTACAACTTCACACTTTGCAGGCATCACGTCCATTCATTTTAAAAATTATATTTTAAATCAACGGCACAGATCTTGACAACTTATTAATTGTCAAATTATTTATACAACTAGATTAATTCCTTGAGGAAAATGACTAACCCACAAAGGCTGTTCCCAAGCTTCCATGCGATGGTATTTCAGTGTTCATTTTGAAAAAGACTATGCTATACGTTCAACCAACACCAATACAGTATAGTATCATCTTCTCTTAGCCCACAGGGCACATCTCCAAGTGGTAAAAGGAGAAAGTGGAAAAACTCCAACTTTGCTTGAGGCTGTCGCGTTAAGGGTTCGAATCCTGAAATATGAATTTGACCATTGGGTAAGTGTAAGTGTACAAGCAGCCTTCCACCTTATACCCTTGGAGGCATAACCTGCGTTTTACCTCCTTCACCAAAGCCCAGAGCAGGGCAGATGGGAACCGTTTGGAATGCGGTTCATCCCTTTTTTAGTATCATCTTCCCTTAACCATGTGAGTTTGTCCAAAGCGTGCTTCAAAAAGTGTCTATCCAATAGCTTTCATAATTTGGTGTTTTTATCCATTGTTTTCTCAAGATGCCACGTGTATAAGCTGACATTCCGCCCATGTTTAATTCCCATTTTTTTAAATTCGTTTTTCTTCAAACTCATTATCAACCACATATTTTATAAGATTTAAAACTTTTATCAATTTTACAATCACACGTTTCATCAACTTAGATCAAAATCTACTAAAAATCTGATTTTTAACAAAATCAAATACGGGCTTCATTAGTTCATTTCATTTCTCTTATTCAAAGCGTTAACACATGACAAAATAAATATTAGCGCATTACGAAAACATTAATGTCTTGTTTGTAACATGTTAAGCTACCACATAATTGCTTCTTTGTTGTAGTGTTGGCGTGAAAACAATGATATCTAATCGGGACTTGAAACTAATTCGAATTTGGATTTTATTATTTTGGTTGTTTTAAATGCAGGAAATTACCACATATTGATGGACTTGCTATGAATTAGGTTAGCGCGGCTGGTAGTTTCATGATTCAGTTGAAAATGTTTCTTTTATGTCTCAAGTTTTAGTCATAGCTAGTTAAGAAATGTATTTTATACACGTGTCTAGACTTTTTTACAATTACTCATGGGTAATTCAAGTGTTTTGATATCAAATATGAGTTTTGATTGATTATTTGTTATTGATTTATTGTTCCAATTATCTGGCCAATAACCGAATGATTTATGATCTGTTTTGAGATCAAGAGTTTGTATACACATTAAGATCGAATAACAAGTAACACATATTCCAATAGGAGATAGAAATGTACGACTATGGTCTATGCGATCTTTAATTGATATTTGATTGTTCTAAATGAATTTTTACTTATTTGCAACTTTCATAATAAGTTTATAAGTAGAAATAGATTCGACTCTACTCTGATGAGATTATCGAATAACATAGAAACATTGATCGTCAACGTAAATGAATAGTGATTATTGGTATTGAAGTGGACAAGTGTGTGTGAAATTGAAGTCCTAGCACTATTTCATATTCAAATCTTCTTCAAAGTTTTCGAAGTCTTTTCAACTTAGTTCTAAGTAGCTTTTAGCTAAAATTAAAATCCACTCAAATTTTGGTATAACTCGATTAAGGCTAGAATTAAATAATTTCATAACTATATACAAGTTATTGTCGAAACGTTAACGATATTATACCTACATCTTATTATTTATCCATAATTTATAGTACACTTACATTTTTCGAACCAACGCTTGGTTCATCTAATTGGTCGTTTAAATTACTATAAATTATCATTCATAAAACCAATAAAAAAGCAAGTACATTTCAGACCTTAGAATGAATTGTTAAATCACACTACAAAATCTTCTTACACTTGGCACAAGTAACATGATCCTTCACTGAGTTATTCACATTATAAGTGTTTATCTATGAAATTTAGGTCCCATTTCTTTTTGTATCATCACTTTGTTTCCCAAAAAAGATACATATGAAATGTGTAGAAGGGAAAACACACTCAAAAGTGAATGATAGTGGTAACTTGCTTCACAACATGGGGGCGTGAAATACCAAATGTGTAGATGAACACCATTCAAATTGCACGAATATTATAAGTCATAATAAATTCTAAATCGTCCCGAATAAAGGGAGTAGGTTGGTACTAATCCACCAATTTTTGGCACTTTTAATATTTATATTTTTTCACGTACTTAGGGAGTCTTGGTCTCGAGTCAAGCTGGGGCCTCGTTTTATTCTCGCAAGGATAATGAGTGCACGGAAAAACCAGACAAGTTGCTCCCTTGTATTGATTGTCCGTAGACCAACGTTATGGCAAAAGGTTGAAAAATCTACTTAATTAAATAGGTATTCCGAATTGTTAGGTCATCGACACCTTAATATCAACAAAGTACTGTATATTTATGAAGTATATGTATGAATTTGAGGAAAATGACCAGCCCACAGTGACAAAGGCTGTTTCCATGCTTCCATGCAATGGTATTCTGTTTTTCATGTTGAAAAGGACTAGTGCTCTCAGTATATCTTCTTTTCTAACCATGTGAGTTTGTCCAAAGGGTGATTAAAAAAGTGACAATCCAAAAACTTTTCTTGATTTGGCGTTTCTACGAATTGTTTTCAAGAGGTGCCACGCATGTTATGACATGTCATGTCTCGTGTTTCATATTGTTGACACGCGGCAATAATATTTGACACCATCATGCTCATAACATATTTGAGATACTATCTCACCTCTTCATTGGATTTTTGATACAGACATAACATATTTGAGATACTATCTCACCTCTTCGTTGGATTTTTGATACAGACATGGTGATCTCTGACCAAGACTCTTAACTAATTCGAATTTGGATATTGACGTGTCGGTGTTTTTTAACCTTAAAAACAATTTTTCCGTAGAAGGTGGTGGCTATACCATGAATTAGGTAAAATTTCTTTTAGATGTTAAAATAGATGAATTTTGACAGATTGACTTGTTTGGTGGGATTTGCTTATAAGTTGCTTGCTCAAATTACAGTACGATAAAAATGAGTGATGAATAAAGTGCCGTAGAAATTCATTTTACAAACGTTTGATTTTTTTTATTTTTTTTCTCACCCTTCATAAAGTTCCTCCTAGTCTATTTATTTTTCTTGAATTATTCAAAGGACACAAGGAGAAATGGATTTAGAAAAAGTACTACAATAAAAAATAAATAGATTTTATAATATTTCTTCAGTTAGAAGATTTTCTGGTTTGAGTTTCACATCAATGTTTGTTGGTAATTTTATTATCCTAGCAGGAAACTATCTTCTATTTCAACCTTACTCATGCCTTGACCTCAATCAAGCCTTGGCATGATATAAGGTTCCATGTCCCAACATCGTCCTTACCAACTACAACATTATTGTTCTAAATTTCGATAATGTGACGAGTAGCCATAACAATTTATAAAGATATCTTGATCAGAGTAAGGTCTCACTAATCAGTACTATCAACTCTACTATATCTATATATAAGCCAAAATCATATGGAAAAATAGAATATTTTATCAAAAAATTGTCATATTTTCAAATAAGCAAACACGACATGACTTGATTGCGATTAGGATATAATATTTAGCTATCGTTTCCATATCTTCCATAGCAAAAGTCTAATGGGTGTTGTGTTGTAGTTACATATTCAAGTTCAAGTTCAAGTACATACATGGTTTCACTCTCATCATTTCAACTTCAACATGAAACATGCTATAAACAATTAAGGGCATGTTTGTGATGGCCTATCTTAAACTCCAAAAGTATGGCTTATGTTGACTTATTTTGAATGTAGGTAGGTTCACCTTATTTTGAAAAGTCACCGCAAATATGATCTAAATCTTCCTTCTTAATTTATCTACTATTATTAATTTCATCAATTGTACCTTGAATGCTCACAAAATAATAGCCCTACTATGCGTACAGAAAAATGCTGTCAGAATATATTTGACAATTTTTTATTCGATAACGACAAAAAAAAAAGGGACAGACGCAGTATTTGGCGAAATTCTGGCAATTTTGTTTCTTTACAAGCAGAGAAATCCCACGAAATAAAAGTTATGTTTATCTACTATAATTTTAATGTACTATTGTACTGTAATTTTTCCTTTTTCACATGTCCCATTATATCTTTACCTGGCCATCTTGTGAATGGTACTGGTGATATTACAAAAGGTTCTCTATCATTGTATGTGCATTCTGTGAATCAATAGGACCATAGTCCTTCTCATTGGACAATGATACGACATCGCATCGTTGAATGGTTGGATCATTATTTTCACAAGTTCTAATCATTGAGGAGCCTGCACCTTTACACACATTATGATGTGTTCTCCACCGTTAGATTTAGGTCTTCGTACAATCAGGCACTAGTTTACTCTGTCGTTTGGCATCGGCTATTTATCTTCGATAGCCAAGTCATTTTTATGGGTTTAAAATAAAATAGCAGTACATGAGTAAATGGTTTTTCTACTTTGCCAGGGCCATGCCAACTGACCCCCTAGCATTGCCAGAGTCCATGTGGCCCTCGCAGTGTAACATTGCTCGTGAGTAAAATATTTAGTGGCAAATCGCATTCTCGGGTCAAATCAAGCGTGCATTTTCTCTCTCACCTAAAAAAACTTAATTGATCTTTATTATTTTTAAAATACATTTTTTTCTTTCTTCTCAATTATATATTTTTCAATAAAATTATATTATATTTAAACAAAAAAAATTCTTTGTTTTTTAACCACACATTTTTTTATTCAAAAATGCATTATTTGCCAAATAACGGGACTCAAAACAAGGGTTATGTATTTTTAAATTCTATTACAATTTTAAAATATATATTTTTTTCTTCTCAATTATATATTTTTCAATAAAATTATATTACATTTAAACAAAAAAAATTCTTTATTTTTTAACCACGCATTTTTTTATTCAAAAATGCATTATTTGCCAAATAACGGGACTCAAAACAAGGGCTATGTATTTTTAAATTCTATTACAAATAATAAATTCTTAGAGAATGGTACATTTAATTATAAATGCGTAACAATAACTAGTGTCAGAAAGAGATAATATTGTTTACCTTGCGATTATGATCGAAAATAAAGTAGTAAGTACGAGATAAAATAATATATATAAAAAGGAAAAGAAAAGAAACTCGAATGCCCATCCCATGAGGTCATGTATAAAAAGTTTGCCCAAAGTTCGAAGCATTCACGATTTAACTTGATTTTAAAAAAAGAGAGTTATAATTATTGAGGCATGAGTTTTTGTATTCAAAAGGTCAATTTTATAAAAATAATAGGTTAAATGTTAATTATTAATTTTGAATTTATTATTAAAATACGTGATTCTATCGTAAAAGTCAACATTATAAGAAAGAGTAGCTAAATTTATTTATTAGTTGATTATTTATTTCGACATGAAATTTTTCGCTTAGTTGATAGTTTTGAGAACACATATCTTAAAATTCAATACTTCATTTTAGCATTGGAATGTTATCTTAAAATGTAAAATACTTGTTAACAAGTTTCATATTTTAAGCTTAAATGGCGATTTATTTAATTAATTAATAATTATGAAAAAAAGGTACAAGAAGTTGGTGGTAATCCTGGGGCTAATTGAGTTTAACGAGAAACGTTGAGTGGGATTCAGAAGCAGTAATATTTATTATTATTGACTGCCAATCTTCTTTTTTTCAAACTGACGCCTCCATTATCACATAAATTCGACTGACAAACTCATTTGGCTCCTACTGAATCACCAACAAAAACTAGTACCGCTGGAAATGATGGATGGCACAAGTTGCTGATCATGGTAGTTCCCGACCTCGTGCAAATAAATAAGAATCATACTACATATACAATCATTGTTGACAAGAATCTATGCGGTCAATTTTTAAACTTATTTTTTAAAATCAATGGTACGAATCTTGACAACACGTGAAATGTCAACAAAGATTGTACAAATAATTTTATTCAATAAATAATCAAAGCAGTAGGAATATTGAATATTTTTTTATTGCAATTCTAAAGTCGTTTGATGATTATTATTTTGAAAAAAATGGAGTTTTGAATAGTAATTTTTTAAAGAATATGTTGTCAAAATGTATGAAGAAATTTTACGCTTACGTGTAAGATATTTTATTGTGTAATGTATTGTTGAAAATTGGCATGAAAATTAAAGAATTTTCACGTAATGATTGTCAAATAGGGGGAAATAGAGATGAGGTCCAAATTGATATGATGAAACTACGAACTGGATAAGTATTTTACGAAATATATAGTAAGGATTTAGTTGCATAATAGTTTTTAATTTTAAGGTTCCTATTCTTGAAGATTTTATCAAAGAATACTGTTTCGGGTTTGCATCGAGTTTGAGACTGACAAAAAAATTATTATAAATTATCTATTAATTGAATATTAGTTTCTCGAATTTTACTGAACTTATTGCATACATGACTTGGACATAGCCACATAGGGGTGTTAAATGGACGTGATCTTTTTGTTGGAGAGGCCATTGAAGCCTGTTTAAATATAATTGGCCTATAAAAGATTTGATTCTAGCGGGTTAAGGATTCTTGGACTATCACTTTAGAACCTTAATGGATTTCCACTTATATTTTCATCTTCAAGTTGAATTAGTAATAGGCCCATTTAAATTTGAAATCTTATAGGCCCATTATGTGGTACTCTTTCTTGTGAGGGGCCATTACAATTAAGCTTGGGAAAATTTGGGTTGTGATTATTTTTAGTCATATTTTGATAAATCAGGTTTTTTCAAAAAAAAAAATTGGTTATTTTTATGGTATTATCGTGTAATTAATCAGGAGTGTAGGTGGCATACTCTCGAGATTAATACTAATATTATGAAAATCGACCCTGACCGATTGGTTCAAATGGAAAAATTGGGAACCGAATCCAAAATCGGGTTGATTACCTTAATTAGATAATATCTCCTACTTAAAACCATCAACGTGCTTGATACAAGTTTAGATAATAGTGAAAATATGTTAGCCCCTGATTGGTTTAGTTAAAAATTAGATTTTAATTGATTTTAATTAAAATGTGTAGTTGAAAATAAATTTAATAAAAAAATGAAATTTTGAAAAATGGAGACCAAACCGGGGCTTAATGTCGAGATGATTGCATTGTCCATGATTATTCAGTGTTTCAAGTATTCTTTCTAAGGTTCACGTGACATAAATATTAGGAAATAAACGACCAACCTGCTCAACATGTCACCGACCAAAAACAGCAAACTGTGACTTGTGGTCGAGGCAAAGCACAAAACAATAATGTTACTAACGTCCTTTTTCATTAAATTATAAACCAAAAAGTAAATATAAATTTCTCTTACAATTAATGTAAATTAAGATGTAGATCAATTAACTACTGATATGGCCGGTGCCAAACATAGATTGCCACGTGCCCCAATCTCCGCCCTTTATAAGATACTGTTACCATATTCTCTGAAAATTGTAATCTCAACTTTGTCTCTTCACGGTCTTGACTGTTTTAAGCCGTTTTCTCATTGCAAGCAATCTTTTCTTCATTTGTTCATCAAGACAAGACGACATGAGTCGTTTTTGGACTTTGCTCGCTCATATTCATGCAGTTTCTGGGTAATTTTGTCTTCTTCTTTTGTTTAAATTGGTGGCTTGGGCCGATTGGGGGAGCGGTTTCACATATTCTTACTTTGCAAGTTTTCCGCTCACATCTGTTTGGTTTATGTAAAAATCAGATTCATAGTATATAGAATGTGTGATTAAAAAGTTATGGGATCAATGAAATATGTGATTAAAATTAATCACTGAATTTAAATTAAATTTTAATCACTTTTTATAGGTGAACCGAACGCGAGCTAACTTTATTTATAAACTCGTACATGCAGGCCATCCATGATGTTGCTCTACCCATTGTAAGTGACCCTTCGCTCTCTCATTTAAGTTCTCAACATAAATTTTTAGCTATATATGACATTTTAATGTTGTGGGATAGATATGCATCGGTGGTGGCTATAGAGAGCACGTCAAAATTAGACGATGAGCAATGGCTTGCTTATTGGATCTTATATTCCTTTCTTACTCTTATGGAGATGCTGCTCCAACCCATCTTAGAATGGTAAAGTAAATGCTTTTTTCGTAATTTTTATTTTTTAAATTTTTTCTACGTAACGATAAATTAAAAACAAATATATAATTTGTAGGATACCAATATGGTACGATGTGAAGCTAGCCTTTGTGGCATGGTTGGTCCTACCACAATTCAGAGGAGCTGCTTTTATATACGAAAAGTTAGTTAGAGAAAAATTAATCAAGAAATATGGTGGAGCACATTTCAACAAGTCACCTAGTGGCAAGGACAAAAACTAACTTGTGGATTTTGTCACCCAAGGCAAGTTAATAGCATTCTTGTATTTTTAATTTTTTTTATTAAGAAATGAAAATTTACTCGAATTAATTAATTAGTTTTTAATTTATTGATTTTTTTTAGGAACAGGTAGAGCATGAAGCCCATTGATATGTGAGAAATTAGTTGATGATCACGAGTTTTCAGGTTGTAATGGTGTTTTTTTTTTGTTTTTTTTGTCACTTACAAAGTACGTTGTCTTGTATAAACTTGTCTTTATCGTTGTTAATGCTATATATTCGTTTTCTAGTTTTTCACTTGAAAGCAATAGCACAAGGAGATGAGGTTTTTATGCATTTGATCACCAAGGGTAATTTGCAATTGGACGATACTTAAAAATAAAAAAGAAGTTAAAATTAATTTTATATGGAGAGCATTATTAGGTTGCATCATGTTGACAAATAAGTTCTGAGGGAAATTTGTAGCTGGCAATAGGGAGGGAGGGCCACCCTGAGCGAATAGGGTGGTAGGGAGAAAAATCAGAGAAAAGTTGCAATTTGATTAATAGGTTAAGGATCATGACGCAATTCTCTCCTAAATGGTATTCAATTAAGCCTCTCGATCATTTTTTTCTCCCTCCTTTTTTTATATACTCATTTTCAACCATACATTCACACAGTAAAATATTCTACACGTAAACCCAAAATATTTTCCTACTTTTAACCACAAGTTCTTCTAAAAATCACTATACAAAACTTCATTTTCTACAAAAAATAATAATAATAATTGTCAAACAGGGTTAATTTTGCTCTTATTTGACAACTAGTTTTACAGATTTTTTTTAAAAAAAAACTCATTTTCAATTACATATTCTAACAATAAAATATTATGCACCCAAATCTAAATTTTTTATACTTTTTAACCATATATTTTCCAAAAAAATTACTATTTCAAAACTCATTTCCTACAAAAAAAAAAAAAAAAACTCTTTAAAACGATCGTCATGCACGGGGTCTATAACATTTGATATTGTTTTTGAAATCTCTCTTATAAAAATGGGTCTATTTCTTGATAATGATAGAATAATTTTTCCCTTTATCCTTGAAATTTTTTATCATTTTGAACGATTGAAATTTGAATAAGATTTTGATGCAGAGTTTAAATCCATAAATAAATAGATTTACCTACAAATGTTTAAGGAATTATATATAATTAATTATATTTAAGTAATATGTGCATCGAAATTGCAATTGGAATTCTATAAACAGGTCCACTTAATTTGAGCCTCGATCACTTCTCTCGCTCTATCAAAGTAGTTTTTTTCCTGATAAAGGTGTGTGATTCTCTAAGTAGACTTTATTTTTTGATTGAGGCGTGTGATTAAATGATTGTATATTATACTCGTGTCTGTAAGAGACTAAGAGTAATAATTGACAATTAAACCATGTGAACGTGGTAATTGTATCTCAATAGCATTACTTAATCAAGAATTCTTTGATTAAAGGTTGAGTTAGGGTCGAACTCTTGATCATTTCATATGGCGTGGTTCTGGGTCTTAAACATTCATAAACGAATATTTTGAATTCTGACGATTTTAACATCTAATTGAAGATTTTAACATTTATGTGAATTGGGCAATATGAAAAGGCCAACTTACGAACATACTCTTATAATTAGGGGTCTTTTAAGAAATCATGTGAAAAATACTTTAAAAGTAAAAAATACCGTGTAAAACTAAGTAACGCTTTTATATCACTTTTATAAGTTGAAGTGTCACTTTTTTAAAAAGTGACATTTTTATTAAAAAGTGACAAAATTTTCAAGAAAGTAATAGGAAAAAAAAAAGTTACACGATGTCAGTGTCACTGTTGTTTATAAAAAAGTGAGCCAATGTCACTTTGTAAGTTAAGTGTCGTTTTTTTATTAAAATATAACATAAAATGCCACTTTTATTATAAAAAGATTCGAAAAGGTGATAAATATCCCCAAAATTCAATAAGTGAGAAATAATAAAGCGACTACTCCACCAACTCTTTATTTCCTGATCCTCCCATCAATAGCAGCAGAGGGTATTTGAAATCAATCATGCTACGAGTGCATAACTTTTTTTTATACAAAATCCTTGTGGACAATACATGGCGCGATATTATTGGAAGATGGAAAAAAAGAAAGAAAAAAAAAACAAATCACATTTTGCCACGTCACTATTAATACATAATTTTTTCTAGTACTCATGGCTTTATTGATTTGAAATTCTCAATTTCCTCGGCATTATTAGCACTATCTGAATGCATCTCCCTATTGCCATTTTTATAAGGTTTTCACCTCTCTTGACCTTAACACTATCGGATTCACTAATTGGATTTGCAAAATTATTTATTTATTTTATCTCATTCACGAAATTTCATTAATTCTAATAGAATATGACAATAAGATTATTTAAGGAATATGATAAACAATAAAAGTCTTAATTTACCAAATATATTTGAATAATTTAACTTTTAAAAATATATAAATTAATTACAAAATTCAATGAATATATTATTGTCTTACTTTAACTAATTGGACAATAAAATGAATTATCAAAAACTTAATTACTTAAAAAAAAGGTAAACGAGGACCTGCCTTAAAATAGGTAACAGACCCCCCATCCCGTCTCGTCCCGTTGCCATCTCTAACCATTTTTATTACACCTTTATCTCTTTCACCCTTTTTCAACACTTCGCCTTTTTGAGCAATGCTTTTTTTCGCGAGTGAATCTATTGCCTTGTTTGCTCTCTTCGTTTTCTCTTCAAGTTCCTCACTTTTCGAATTGGACAAAATCTCAATTACAATAGGATCATTTTTCTCTACAACTCATTTTTACCCTTTCATTCCGAATTCAAATCCTCGAATAGTAGCTTTTTCTCCAAAGATTTTTGATTCAATCCCCAATCTGAAACCATATATTTTCTTCAATTCAACAAATCCGCTTCTGGGAGTTTCCTCACCCAAGTCATCCGTCCCTACGCCGCCTCCTATGCAGCCAAGATCGACGGCCTCAGGCTCTCCCACTGCACAATCAATGATTTGATTATTTGTATTGATGAACGTATACTATACGGTCAAAAGTTGAAAGAGTATTCATCAATTTACTAATTAATGAGCTCCACATGAAACCCAGGCATGGCTGGGTTGAGGCTTCGAGCCAACACCTGGGGATGGCCCATATTACTGTTTGATTGTGTTTTGTTTGCAAAAAAATTAATAACAAAAACATATTTGAGCCATACTAATATAAATTAATCTACTTGTACAATGATAGTTGACAATATTTCATGTGACAAAACTGGACAATTGATTTAAAAAATCGTTTTTCAATTTTTTTTTTAAATTGATGAATGTGATAATGTCAAATCATAATTGTCAACCGTCATTGTACATGTAGCATGTTGTACTAATATAATTCGCAAACTGTTACAAATAATTCTAAGAGTATCTCCATCTCCAAAAAACTCTCCATTTTTTAAGAGTGTATTCTTTAATTTAAAAAACATCTACTAATTTAGAAAGTAAAATTTTTTAAGTACTCCAACGGTTATTTATATTTAATACTTAATTTTTCTACTTCTAAAAAATATTTATTATTTTTTCCTATCTTTTACTTTCATTAGCTTCCTTTCAAATTAATATATTATTTTTCGCCATTGAATTTTTTTAATGCATTTAATTATAGAGATTGAGTTTGACTCTCTAAGTTTGGATAGTCAAACTCACTTTATATTTTAAAATCTTAATTTGAAGAAACTCTTGAAGTATAATTTTAATAATTGACTCTTTAAAATAGAAAACATCTTATGTTTAAAAAACGTTTTGGAGATGCTCTTAAACACGACTTCATTTTATTCATTATTTATTTCTATTGTCTAATATTTATTATTCAATATTTAATAATTAGGAGTTTAAAAAAATATTTCTTAGTTATTATTTGCTAATAGATGCTTTTCATTAGAGTTGAAGGACCCAAATGCAATTTTATATGACTTTAGCAAATTATGCAAATCAATGACAAAATCGTCAAGATCTTTTTAATAATGATTTGAATTAAAACTATATAAAATAATTGCCAAAATCGTCAAGGTCTTTTGAATAATGATTTGAATTAAAACTATAGAAAATAATTAATATCTCATAACTTCTTTCCATTTATATTTTGGAATTTCTTGTATATTTATACGAATACATATCAATGAAATGATCATCAACCATTCTTCTCAAATTCTCTATTCTTTAGAATTTCGTCTATCTTTCTATATAATTTGCAATTCTTATCACAAAGCTCTCAATGGAAGCCAAGGCATTGAAAAATTGGGTTATTGTTGTGGTAGCAATGGTGATTGGGATGCTAATTTTAGCCCCAGACAACGTCGAATGTGCATTTGGAGTCGAAATGAATCCATGCACACTACCTAACTGCATAGATGCATGCAAGAAAATCCTACACGACAAGTACAAGAGTGCGACATGTGCTTTTGGACATAAAGGAAAGTTTTGTATCTGCTTAGGTTAAATTTGTCGGCAATACGTATATGGGCTACTTGTCGACTACATAAGTCAGTCCATGTATTTGCAATCTAGTTGGTTAAATCGTTAATAAAGAACCTCTTTGGTCATTGTTCTTTTGCTTCACAACTAGTGGTGGATTCCCAGGCCAGCCCCAATCCATTTCAATTTTTCACGTGTAAACTTTTTGTTTAAAAGAAAATTATGTGAAATTTTTGTTTTTGCATATTACCCCGAGTTGAAAAAAAAAAAAGTTCGTTCCTAAATTCGTCACAACCATTCTATCGACCATATTACAACCCAAGAAGTCCATTGTCGCAAACTTAAATAATAATTGTGCGATGTAGTGGAACGATAAGATAATATATAGAAAACATTCAAAGATTTCATGAGTTTTACAAAACTCAAAACTTTAAGAACATGATCGATGTTATTAATATAATGAATACTTGATGAAATTAAAGAAAACTCTCAATTTTATTAATTCAGGCAAAAACTTAGGCGCCAAACAATATAGCTAGATTGAGAACAAAGTTGCTATTTGGTTAATAGGTTAAGGACCATGGTTAAATTTTATCATAAATGATATTTAGGCCGATTGGAAATGGTTTTAGAGTCCAACTTCAAATTGTCAAACAAATTTGCTTTTAGCTTCTTCAATATCTACAGTTAAAATATCAATATGGACCCATAAGTTAATTTATTTTCTACCATGTGGAATATGCTTTTATTTCAAATTTTATAATTTTTTTTCAAAAATCTAATTTAATAATTTTCAGATTCAATAGATATTATTAATTTTTTTTTCTTTCAAAATATTATATAAAGTATTTGACAAATATTTATAATATATGTCATAAATATTTATCAATATTGAAATGGAGGTTACAATAACTTTTAAATTTTCACACACCACGAATTAAATGTATACAATTAGATTTAGGGTCTGTTTGTTGCACATTAATTCCACATTAAAATGAAAAATTGTACCANCACACACCACGAATTAAATGTATACAATTAGATTTAGGGTCTGTTTGTTGCACATTAATTCCACATTAAAATGAAAAATTGTACCATTGCAACAGTCAACCATCCTTTCATGTAGCCGCTAACTTTGAAAAAAATAAAGGCAGCTGTCAAATGGAATTTGAAATGTCAAAATTGCCATTTTCATGAAATTTAGCATAAAAAGAGTTAGGGGCAACATAGTCTTTTTATAATTTTTTTTTTCCTGATTCAACCCAGCAGAGTCAAACATTGCTGCGAAGTGGACCCCTTTCACTGTATAACGACCCCTTTTTTTTCATTCTTATTCTTGCAAGAATGCCATCCAAACAGGGGGCTTATGTAACTTTGACCTTCTTATAAGGAATTGTATTCTTATAATTCATACCTCAGATTTTGCAAATGAATTCTATAAATAAAATCGTTGGATCACTTAGTTTGAGTGTCTATTAGGTCTCTCACTCTCTGCCGAAGTAATTCTATCTTTTTTATTAAGGTACGTGATTAAATAATTATTTGATATATGTTTGTAAGAGTGAAAATCAATCCATATGACCATTGCAATCATCTCTTGGTGGTATTGCTTAATGAAATATATTTTGATGGTTGAACCATCAAAGTTCACCACGAGCCATTACGTTGACCGAGCAGTTTGTAAACTTGGGCCATGGCAGGGTCGTTTTCGTTTTCATTTCTTATGCTTGCTCTGCACAGTGACACATATTGGCTATGATGCTGAGTCACGCGAACTAAACATGTCCATGTGGTGTTTAATAAAATAAATAAAGACTCTTTTGACCCTTATAATTTGAGCATGTAGACTTCTTGAATTCCTATTTTTTGTAGATTTTCGAGTATGGATGATTGCATGACATTGACTTGAAAGCAGCAAAGTATATCCCAACTTCAACAATCTTATCCAAATGAAGTTATTGAATGCATTGTTAAGAATTTAACTTACACCATACCGAGAAACCACCTAATTGCCACAAAACGGTCCAATTGAGAGTAGCATGTGATAAGTATTGAATATTGACGTCATCCTTTTCACCGTCTTGAGGACTCAAATTGGCTTTGGCTATTTAATTGTGACAAGACTACCTTGTTTAACCCCTTTCATAGTAATATCTTTATAGCATATCCAATAGTGATCTTTAATTTAAAGAGCATCTGTAGAAAATTTTAAATATAAAGAGTCAAACTTCAACAACACTATATTTCTCCATTATTTTGTTTTCCAGAAGCAATTATTATTATTTATGACTTTCCCTCTTTTTTATTTTATATTGAAATTAAAAATAATAATAGAAAATTGTGCAATAATAAATGAAACATTATTTGAAGAGTCAAATTCACTCATTATTTTAATTTTTAAGGAAAGAGTTTATTGAATACATCAAAAAGAGGTCTGACTCTCTCAAAATAGAGAAAAAATGAGGCTAATAAAGAGTGTCTTAACGATCATACATTTTGTAGGATTCACAATTATCACCCACTTATTTATCGTTTATTTCCATCACATTTAATTTATGAACTTATACATAAACCTAAACAACACTAATTATGAAAAATAAAAATAAAAAATGAGATTTTATTAGACTTGTAGAGCTCGCTAATAATTTTCATGGCCAGAAGCGATTTCAGTATCTATAAGATAAAAAGTTCACTAATTTTATTCGGGCATGGACAATTTGTGATTGTATGATCGAATTTCAATATCTGAAAATCAATCGGTGTCCAATATGGCATTCAATCTTCATCATTTGCCGATGAACTTAAGAGCGATCTTGTTACACCCTAACAATACTTCCATCAACATAACGATCTTGTGATCAGAACTTATGACCTCGGATCTGATATCACTCGTAGAGTCTAGTTCGAAACATATTATCTGGGAATTAATTGGTATTCAATGAGGATAGACCAAACTTTTTTATGATATTCAATCACCGTCATTTAAGTGATCCAAAATATATAAGAACGGCCTTATTGCACCCAACAACAAGCATGGCTATAATTCCAATGACTAACAAATTATTTAACACAATTTTAAACACCGTATGATCCCCAATCGACAGTACTTTGATGTTCTTGTTTATATTATCATTCTAAATGATGTAAACAACAATATCAGCAACAAAGTATTACATTAACTAATGTCTCAGTTTAGATGGCTAAATACGTTACTCTCTTCAACAGCGCACTTCCCATTTTCCCAACTAAGATACATTAATTGCCACCTTACAAAAGAAAGGAAAAATATTATCAAATATTTTGATCAATGTTGGACCATAGCGTGCCGTCTAGTAGTTACAAATTAATACTCCTCAACCAACAATACATGAAATCATACAGTCCAAGTCATGACTTAGCTTAGAGACGAAATTGTGTGACGCTAATTAATATTATTTCTTTCTGGAGGGGATGAAACATTTTATTTATAAATTATTTTATTCATATAAAGCTGTTGGAGAAAATGTCTCTGTTTCAATTCAATTTTCAAATCCAACCAGATTATTTTTCAGATGGCAAAATATCGTATAAACACTACATCGATTTTGACTTTTTCACTACGATTAACTATCATCGATTCATCGTAGAATATGTTTTATGACTATCGAGTCAACTCGTTTGCAACTTTAATTACGTTAGGGAGAGGATATTGTTTAATTAAATTTGACTTCAATGTTTTTTTGTGTCTACAAACATCAAATATGTGATACGGGCTCAACTTTCTTAAATTAAACTAAAATTGTCATTTTTTATTGCATTTGGATATTATTAATAGTCCATAACTCAGATTTTGCAAATGAATTCTATAAATAAAATCGTTAGACCACTTAGTTTGAGCGTCCATCAGTTCTCGCACACTCTATCGAAGTAATTCTATCTTTTTTTTATTAAGGTGAGTGATTGAATAATTATTTGATATATGTTTGTAAAAGTGAAAATCAATCGATATGACCATTGCAAACATCTCTTGATGGTATTGCTAAATGAAATATATTTTGATTGTCGAACCATCAAGGTTCGCCATGGGCAATTTGTAAACTTGGGCCATGGCAGGGTCGTTTTCGTTTTCATTTTCATTTCTTATGCTTGCTCTGCCCAGTGGCCAAAACATTAATATTTTTAATATGTAAATTTCTTTTATATGGAAAAATTTGTGTGAATTGAGTTTCTCTTTCAATGTATTGTGCAGTTACTATCAAAACTCCCCCCAATGGAAGCAATGGCATTGAAGAATTGGGTTATTGTTGTGGTAGCAATGGCAATTGGGTTCCTAATTTTGGCCCAAAACAGTGTGGAATGTGCATTTGGAATTGAGCTGAGTCCATGCACACTACATGCATGCATTGATGCATGCAAGAAAAACCTGCAGGACAAGTTCAGGATTGCATCCTGCGTAGATCGACCTAAAGGAAATTTTTGTGTCTGCATGGGTTAAATTTGTCAACTAGACACATATTGGCTATGATTCTGAGTCGTGTGAACTAGACATGTCCATGTAGTGTTTAAGAATATAAATAAAACTCTTTTGACCATTATAATTTGAGTATGTAGACTTCTTGAATTCCTATTTTTTGTAGATTTTCTAGTATGGATGATTGCACGACATTGACTTGAAAGCAGCAAAGTATATACTTCAACGATCTTATCCAATGAAGTTATTGAATGCATTGTTAAGAATTTAACATACACCCTACCAAGAAACCACCTAATTGTGACAAAACGCTCCAATTGAGAGTAGCATGTGATAAGTGTTGAACATTGATGTCATCCTTTTTCGCCATCTTGAGGACCCAAATTGGCTTTGGCTATTCAATTGTGACAAGACTTCCATATTTAACACATTTCTTTATAGTAGTAATATTTTTATAACATATCCAATAGCTATCTATAATTTAAAGAACACTTTTAGAAAATTTTAAATATAAAGAGTCAGGCTTCAACACCAGTCTATATTTCTTCATTTTTTTTTGTTTTTCCAGAAGCAATTATTATTCCTCACTTTCCCTCTTTTTTATTTTATATTGAAATTAAAAAAAATAGCAGAAAATTGTGCCAATAATAAATGAAATTATTTGGAGAGTCAAATTTACTCATTATTTTAATTTTTAAAGAGAAAGAGTGTATTGAATACATCAAAAAGAGGTTTGACTATCAAATAGATAAAAATGAGGCTAATTAAGTGTGTCTTAATTTAAAAGTTATTTAGTCAAACTTTAATTTTAATCATACATTTAAGACCTACACTATCACCACTTATTTACCACTCATTGTCATTGCACTTAATTTATCAACTAATACATAAACCTAAACAAGCACTAATTATGAAAAAAAATGAGATTTTATTATATGCAATAGGGACCATTTGCAAATATATGGTCGAATTTCAATATATAAAAATCATTTGGTATCCAATATGACATTCAATCTTCATCATTTGCCGATGAGTTTAAGAGCGATCTTGTTGCACCCCAACAATACTTCCCTCAACATAACAATCTTGTGATTAGAACTTACGACCTTGGATTTGATATCACTCGTATGGTCATGTTTGGATTATATCATTTGTGAATTTATTGTCAATAAGGATATTATGGCATTCAATCACCGTCATTTAATTGATCCAAAATATTTAAGAACATCCTTATTGCACCTAACAACGAGCGTGACTATAATTTCAACGACTAACAAATTATTTAACACAATTTTAAACACTCGTAAAAACCCCAATCAACAGTACTTTGATGTTATTGTTTCTGTTATCATTCTAAACGATGTAACAACATCAACAACAAAAATATTACATTAATTATCTCGATTTCGATGGTTAAATGCGTTATTCTTTTGTATCGTCTTCAACATGAGCGCACTTCCAATTTTCCCAACTAAGATACATTAATTGCCACCTTTATTACAAAAGAATGGAAAAATATAGTCAAATATTTTGATCAATGTTGGACCATAGTGTCTATCAGTACAAATTAATTAGTACTCCTCAACCAACAATACATGAAATCATACAGTCCGAGTCATGACTTAGCTTAGAGACGAAAATGTGTGACGCTATTTTTTTCCTAACACCAAAGTTAAGGTTATGGGTTTTGTTTACAAAACATGACCACGGTACGAATTTCGATTATTTTATATAAAACATTGAGATTTGTTCAAGTCTTTATCAATTTGTCCATTTTTTTTCTTCTTCTTCTTCTTTTTTTTTTTTGTAAATCAATATATTTTTTATTTTGAACTCTTGGAATTTTGCTTAAACTTTTGGAGATTTTAAGTTGACGGGCCCTATAAAATGTAGTTAAAAAGTGAATAGTGCTTCTGTATCTATTAGAATATATGATTAAAATTAAGTTTAATCAACTTAAGATCTAAAAGATAGATTTACCGAACAAGAGCTTGGGACTTGTTTGAGCCCCATTTTTTATATTTAAAAAAAATGTATTTTTGAATTGTGTATTGATGGAAAATGTGTGGTTAAAGAATAAGAAAAAAATTTCGCTTTGCGTATAATATTATTTTATTGAAAAATGTATAGTTGAAATGAGATTAAAGCACTATTCAAGAATGTGATTTCTTTTGCTAAAAATAAGGCTCAAACAAGGGCATGATACATTTTTAATATAATTTTAACTTGTTCCAGGTATTCAATTTAATTAAAGAGTATTGTATGGTGTATAACTGATATTGTATTGAAATCTACGACTTTCGATGTCATACTAATCCGATTTTTAAATTCTCAATACATCGAGCAAACATAACCACATTTATGAAATTACATTTTCATCTTTAATTTCACATAATTGATAAGAACATAAATGAACCAAATGATAAGGCAAAGGTCAATAACACACAAAAGATGACGACCAATCTTTGAAAACCTAGAGGAAGACACGTCCAGACTCCTTCATGGCTTCATACTCTATATATATGCATCAAATGCCGCATTTTTTATGATCAAAAGGTAACACTTTCTGCATTTGGGAAACATACATAAAAGCTCCTCCGTCTTTTTCACAAACGTAGGCAAGTTTCGGTACTCAGTTTGAGTTGGTTTCTTCTCAACTACGATACTCAATCAATCCGTTCGAGTTTAATTACTCAGTTTTAAACAATTTTCCTTTTGAGTAAGATTCTTATCAAACCATTGAGTGCTCAGTTTTAGACGGAGTTTTTGAGGGATATACATTACTCGATGGAAATATCAAGCAATAGCCAAGTGTTTGAATTCGTTGTCAATAAAGGGCAGCCAATTCTTGTTCCTCCAGCCGAGAAAACCCCAACCGGCCTATATTTCCTCTGCAACTTGGATCAAAACATTGCTGTCACAATGCGAACAGTTTACGGCTTCAAATCCGAAGAGGAAGGCAATGAAAATGCTGTAGAAATAATCAAGGACGCCCTGTCTAGAGTTCTTGTGCATTTCTACCCGCTTGCAGGGCGGCTGACAATCAGTCCGGATAAGAAACTTGCGGTGGATTGCACGGCCGAAGGGGCAGTGTTTGTGGCGGCCGAAGCGGATTGTAAACTTGAAGATTTAGGTGATATTACGAAGCCTGATAATGGAATGCTTTGGCAGCTTGTTTATGATATTCCTGGTGCTGAAAATATACTGGAAATTCCTCCCATGGTGGCTCAAGTAAGTTGCTTTCTTTAAAATTCCTCCCAGCTAGAATCACGCGGTTGTCAACATAACTCTTTCTACTTTAGGACAGAGGCGAACCTAGAGGGGGCAGGGATTGGCAACCGCCCCCGGCAACATTTTTAAATTCTATGTAGAAATTTTGAATTTTTATAACATAACACATATTTTTGCCCCTCAACTTTTTTGTCACCGCTTAAAATCCTGACTCGACCACTGCTTTGGATCATTCATTTAGTCCCTGTTTGGTAGTTATTAAAATCAGATTTTTAGTAGATTTTTATAAAAATTAATAAAATATGCGGTTTAAAAGTTGTAGGTCCATAAAATATGTGCTTAAAATTAATTGTTAACTTTCATCATGTTTGATCCACATTCTTACAAAAATTTATTTTTTCAAAATTCATTTTCAACCACACATTTTTTAATAAAATAATATTATACGCAAATTCAAAATTTTTCCTTAATTTTCAACCACATATTTTCTATCAAAACACTATTTAAAATGCATTCACTCCCCCAATAATGTGCATCGAAGAGGGTATTTGACTTGAAATTTTAATTCAAACGAAACAGGGCATAGTATGGAGTGGCTTCTCAAATGGTTTCATTTCATTAGTATAGTGCGCCAGGGTCCCCTTTATTTTTCTTTAATCTCATCCTTATTGCCATAATGGTTTTTTTCAGGTAACGAAGTTCAAATGCGGAGGTTTTGTTATAGGGATGTGCATGAACCATTGTATGCTCGATGGAATTGGTGCGATGGATTTTTTTAATTCTTGGGGTGAAACTGCTAGGAATTTGCCTGTTAAAGTCCTTCCATTTCTTGACAGAACTATTCTCAAAGCAAGAAATCCACCCCAGATTGAATTCCCCCACCATGAATTTTCTGATATTCAAGATATATCAAACACTTCTCAACTTTACAAACAAGAAATCATTTGCAAATCCTTTCATTTTGACCCTGAAAAGCTTGAGAATCTCAGAAAGAAAGCCTTGGAGGATGGAAATCTTCATAAATGCACCAGATTTGAAGCTCTTACGGCTTTTGTTTGGAAATCTCGTAGTCAGGCATTAAAACTGAAGCCTGATCAACAGACGAAACTCCTTTTCGCAGTTGATGGCCGGTCGAGATTTGATCCACCACTCCCAGAGGGATTCTTTGGCAATGGAATTGTGTTAACATATTCAATCTGTAGTGCAGGTGATCTAGTGAAAAATCCTCTTTCATCTGCAGTGAAACTAGTCTCTGATGCGGTTAAAATGGTCACAGGTAATCTTGACTATTACATACAACATTTAGGCCCGTTTGTCATAACTTTTGTTTATTGTGAAAGAATTTTTGGAGAAAGTTATTTTAATTTTTATTTGAAAACTAATTTTTAAAAGCACTTTATATTCTGAAAATGATTTTAGAGGAAGTCATATTGGATCAGAAAGCCCTTCTAACTATCAGAAATACTTTTATAAAATTAGCCAAAACGAGTATAAAAACAGCTTCATTTTTACTTTTCAAAAGTCATGTCAAACGGACCCTTAATTTCCTTTACCGTTGATATTCTAGAACTTCTTAATACTGGATTTCTAGGGTAAAAGCCATAGTTAGTCTGTCTACTTGTACCGAAGTTTCATTTCAGTCATTTAACTCAAGTTCTAAAGTCTTTATATCTAAAGTAATTTCTGTTGTTTGAATTGAAACAAATTATAATTCTTAATTTTCTTGCAGATCGTTACATTAGATCTGCCATAGACTATTTTGAGGTAACTCGAGCCAGGCCGTCTATGTCCGGAACCCTACTGATTACAACCTGGTCCAAGCTATCTTTCCATACTATTGATTTTGGTTGGGGAGAACCTGTTGTGTCAGGGCCTCTGGGCTTGCCTGATAAGGAAGTTATTGTGTTCGCATCTCATGGAAAAGAAAGGAAAGGCGGCATTAATGTGATTGTGGGATTACCAGCTTCTGCCATGAAGACCTTCCAAGAAATCTTGCTTGCATCAAATGCCGGGTAAAGATTAAATACGGCACATCAGACGTGCCTTATAAGTTTGTTGTGTACCATTATGGGAGAATACTATGTAGAATAATAAAAAGTAATTTAATTTCTTTTTCTTTTTTAATATTATTAAAAGAGTTATCGATGGATTGTCATATTGTAAATGTCAAAGTGGTATGGATTCAATGCTGCGTGTATTACTAGTAGATTTAATGTATGTTGCGATTTATATTTGATCATGGAAAATTATTTATTAAGCCCTTGTTTGATATCCATTATTTTCAAAATACATTTTTTTTTCTCTTCTTTTCAACCATATATTCTTCAATAAAATAATATTACACGCTAATACATTAATGATAGCGTTCATTTTCAATGGACGTAGTGAATTATATTGGATCAATTGTACAGGTCCACAAAAGTGATATATGTTAGATTATTTGCACATGTGCACATAGTGATATATGTCGAAAACTTTAATTATGAGGCTATTGAAATAATTTTTTAGGCTAATCATTGGGGAAGTGTTTTTTGTTTTGTTCAGTAAGAAGGTTTTAAAAACTAAGTCAAAGGAAATGCTTAAGACCCGTTTGACTTGGATGACAATTACATTTTAAGTGTATTTTAATGAAAATTGATATTATATATGGTTTAAAAATTATGGATCTCATTAAATACGTGATTAAAATTAATTATTAACTTTAATATAAATTTTAATTTATTTTTTTAGCTTAATGAAGCAGAGGCTAAATTTCACTATTATTTTGTGTCATTTATGATATCATAATTATCAACAAACATTTTATTCCCCCAACAATATCCCTATGCTCTCTTAATTATTAAGAGTAATACTATTTAACAACACTCGTGTTAATTGTTAAATCATCAATTTCGGTAGCACTAATGAAATATTAAATAAAAAATACAATTAAATGATTTATTAAATTATTAATTTTGTTATATGTACATCAAAATTTACATTATGTCCAAGTGACATACATCATTGACTAGCCACTTAGACATTATGTACACCGGAGTGTAATGATATATACGTAGAATAATTCTTTAATTATACTTTTTATTGACTTGGCCCCTATTTGTTTCATATTATTTAGGCTGGAATGAATAATTTGACCGTTAATTTCAAAAGTTTGGGACCCACTATGACACAAAATGGTCAAAAAATGCGGCTCTTTCACTGTGCAACTGTAAGAATTCTTCTACAAATGGAAAATAAACAGGGAGTTAGATTGGTGTTATAGCACCAATAATGATAATAGGTAACATTTTTTAAAAATTTAAAGGCCAAGTGTTGTGACAACTATCAAAATCAAAGATACTCAACGAATTTGGAGACGATCCAACGGTCTGTAAATCACCATTGTGCGTGTATCCCACTTTTCGCATTTCTTCTGGTCATGCGAAACTTGGTGTAACATAGTAGCTATGCAATACGTTAAAATACTATATGACCCCACTACACAGTCCACTCCATAATAAAATACTACTAATAGTCTATTATTGCATGAATTTCTCTCATGCATTTACTCTTTTTTCGACGGAATGATCTCCAGGGGTGTTGAATTTGTGAAGTTTACCGACAATTGTGGGAGAAATTATTTCGTAGACAGTTCATTAATTTTGTTTGACTAAATTTTTTAGGACCCTGCTACTTGTTCAGGGCGACCTGGGCCTTGAAAAAAAAAAAATAAGAGAAAAACTTGAATAGGACAATC
>CAIGRB010063800.1:12162-23392 GCA_903798255.1 Fraxinus quadrangulata
CACTTTCTCTTCATCCACTAATATCCCCTCTGAACTGACTACATATCCCAAGAATAACAATTTTCCAGTCAGCCAACTGCACTTCTTAAAGTTAATAAACAGTTTATTCTCGGACAACACCTCCAACACAGCCCGAAGCTGTACCATATGCTCACTCTCACTCCGACTGTAAATCAATTTATCGTCAAAATATACGACTACATACTATCCAATGAAAGGTCGCAATACCTGATTCATAAGCTGCATAAAAGTACTAGACGCGTTGGATAGCCCGAAAGGCATGACCAGCCACTCATAGAGTCCATCCTTTATTTTGAAAGTCGTCTTCCATTCATCAACAAGTTTGGCCCGAATGTAATTGTAGCCACTTCACAAATCAATTTTGGAGAACAACTGTCATGTAATCTCGAAATTAGGAAGCTATATCTGACAGTTATCTTGTTAATCGCGCGCCTATCGACGCACATCCTCCAACTTTCAGATTTGGATGGATTTCAAACTTAAAAATGCATATAACCAAATCTTTTGAAATTTCATCATATTAGAAGAGATTCTTATGAAATTTTCAGAAACTTATTTAAATCCATGAAATTTATTAGGATTTATAATCTTTTAAATTTTATCGAACTCTTAGTTGAGGAGAATTCGCAAATATGGTGAAATTTTAAAAGATTTTGTTACATGTATTTTGAAATTTGAAATCCATGCAAATTTTTTATAATCTCTCTATTAAGAAAATCGTTATAAATACACTAGTTATTGAGGATGTCTAAGTTTTAAAGGATTTCATTAAATTGTATTAAAATTTCAATTGGAGATACCTAAATTTTAATGGATTTCATTAAAATTCATTAAAACCTCAATTGAGAACACTTATATTTAGAAAAAAAAAATTAAAATCTATCACAATCTCAATTGAGGATACCCCTCAAAGTCTCAATAAGAAGCATAGAGTTTCACACAACTTAATTGCATTGCCTCAAGAATGGCTAAAATCACAATGCAAAAACGTGTTACACTTTCCATGGCAACTGCACTTGTGTGCTAACTTGTCCACCCAGTGTCCTCCATTCCAAATAATAACGAGTCAAACGATTTGCTCTTAAGTACAAGAAGTACGCGGCATGGGGCGGAGCTTGGGAAACAGCCACCGGAGGTGGTCGTGAATCGTGAAGAACCGCCGTTGAAAAAATTCGTTGGCAAGTTTAAATTGCAGACTAAGAAAATGACGTATAGAAGAATAATGTGTGCCGATACTGTGTGGAGACCTCACTTGTTGCTAGGGCTGGCAACCGAGCAGAGTGGCTCGTCGGTTCGACCCCTCGACTCGTAAAAAACGAGCCACGAGCCACTCGGGCTCGTTATGGACCCGAGCTGCTCAGCGAGTAGCTCGTCAAGCGGCTCTTGTAATATGCGAGCCACGAGCCGGCTCACAAAAAAATAAAAAAATAAAAGAGGGCCAAAACGGTCACTGAATAAATGGTTACTGAATTTTTTCAGCGACCGTTTCGGTCATTAAATTTTTTTTCTTTTTAATTTCATTTTCCCCTATAAATACACATTCATTAATCCATTTTTTCCACCAAACTTACTATTAATCTCTTATTCTCTACTCTACTCTCTACATTTCATTATCAATATCATTTTATACTCTTCTACATTTTATTTTAAATCAATTTTCTACACTACTACATAATCTACATTCACTTCTCAATTCTACTTTAACATTCAATTTCAATTATTTAATATCAATTATCCCATTACAAATTTTCAATCACAAATGGATCGACGCTCATTTGTTGAAAACTTGTTCGGTGTCGAAGGCGAATCACCTGTCACACCCCATAGTCAATTTGAGAATGAATTCGTCGGTCTAAATAAATTACTCATTCTAGAAAATATTTAGGATTTTGATGCTCATGAAAGTAGTCATCCAATTAATTTGAATGATGTTGATGTTGATGTTGATGCTAGTCATACAATTGATTTGGAACATGATGATGAACTTGTATTAGATATTCCCGATGCAAGAGGGAAGAGAAAGGGAAAAAGGCAGGCAAAATGTTGGGAGCATTTTAAATTGGTTCAAACTGGTCGTGTAGTCGATGGAGTTCCAAAAACTAAATCAGTATGTAAATACTGTTAACAACAATTGGTATGGCAAAAAGGCATTGGAACCACCCACCTCAACCATCACTACAAAACATGTACGGTCAAACATGGGCTTCTTCCTGCTGGTCAAACGCAACTACAATTTGATAGTCCAAGCACCGGTGTTACTACTGCGCCACTTTCTTCGTCGATGTATTCAGAGGAGAAAGCTCAAACTGGAATGTTGAAATTCATTGCCGCAACTGAGTTGCCACTAGCAATAGCGGACAACCAACATTTCGTTTCTTACGTGAAATAATATCTTCAACCGAGGCACATTGGGGTAAGTCGAAATACTCTTTGTTATGATACAATAGAATATTTCGTTAATCCAAAGAAACTATTGATTGCTGATTTAGAAAAATATGGGGGTGTGATATATTTAATTTTGGATATGTGGAGAATGGATTAATAAAAAAAGTTATATAGTTGAAACTGCACACTATATAGACCCACTTTGGATCATGCATAAAAAAATTATTACTTTTAAAATTATTGAATTCCCACACAACACTAACAATATATTTCATGCTATTATGAACATTATTAAATAATATCGTTGCGAGTTTAAATTCGTTCTTTTACGTTCGACAACGCTAGTGTAAATAAGGTTTTCATCAATAAATTACATAGATTACTTCAACCCGATTTCGGTGGTTATTTGTTTTATATTCGATGTGTATGTTACATTTTTAATTTAATAGTATAAGACGGTTTAAAATATGTTAGGATGAAATTCAACAAATTAGAAATGCACTAGTAATATCACGATTACAACTAGTAGAAAACGAGCATTTGAGGAATTTTGTATCTGTGGTGACACATACAAAAATATTTATTAGTGATGTAGGGTATAAATGGAACTCCACTTACTTATTATTAAAATCATGTAAAGGTTTTAAACATTTAATAACTTAATTTTATAACGATAGGCATATTAGACACGAAGAAGATACTATTTTGACTTAGTTCGATTGGAGTTTTGTTTTTAAAATTTAAAAAAAAATTGACAAATTTTTATGATTTTACAAATATTTTATCTGGTATTTATTATCTCACTAGTTGTATGACCCTCAAACGTCTTTATATAGTTGGTAGGGTTTTTCATAGATTTAAAGATGACCCCGATTTTAGTTCAGTTATATATTTTATGGAATTAAAGTTTAGAAAATATTGGGAAGACTTGCCTATGTTATTTCCGTTAGCATGCGTCTTGGACCTCCGATATAATTTATTAGGTATTAAATTTGTAATTGATCAAATTTCACAAGTTTTAACTTTAATGTATCAATTACTTATAGAAATTTGAAACAAGCTTTATGTGAAATGTATAATTCATATGCTCAACGAATGGGTACTCATATAAATCGGGGTACAATCTGACTCTACAACTACTCAACCACTGATATAGCAGATGACGATGTTGAAATTTTAAATTTATTCGAATGCATGAACTCATATAGATATGATTCAACTGTATTTCCATGTGGTTCCTCTAGTACAAGTAGTAGTTTGTCTTCCTTACTTAAACATTGATGAATTATCTGATTATTTTAATCATACTACGCCTACTAAGAAAACAATTAGGAAAAGTTCAGAAGAAGTAATTGAATTTTGACGAAGGAATGAACGTCGATGGCCAATAGTTTCTGTAATAGTAAAAGATCTACTAAGACCTCCGATTAGCACTATAGTTTTGGAGTCTGCTTTTAGTGCAGGTAAGAAAGTTCTCTCCGAGATCAGATGCCGACTGAAAGAAGGTATTTTGGAAGCATTAATGTGTGTGAATGACTGAGAAGACGCTCATTTTCGAATGTAAGATAATTATGTCGAAATTGCATGTAGTCAAGTAAGTGATATTTAAAACCATATTCATCCGAAAATTTTATTTTAATACCTTTATAATTTTTTAAAAAAAATATTTTTTAACTCCGCCTACTCGAAATTGAAGTAGTCGGTCCCAAACTCGGATAAAGGAGAAAGTTTTTTTTTATTATTATTATTATTTTAAAAAATAAAATTGTTTTATAAAATATATATTTAAAGAAATGTTTAGAAAATGACCAAATGTATATATATAGAAAAGGTATAGTTAAAAGAAACGACGAGCCAACGAGCTAAAGCTCAGCTCGGCCCACGAGCTGCCCACGAGCGGCTGCTCGGCTCGTTTGTCTACGAGCCACGATCTCGGCTCGGCCATTTGTCATTGTTGCGCTTGAGAAGTAATTTTCATATGTTTTTGTATGTCAGATTGAAAAGAAAATAAATCATGTGTGGTAATATTCCTTAGTGCCAGGGATAAATTAAATTCAGATAGTTCAAAAGTAATAGCATGTTTGGGATTACTTATGTTAAAGATGTGCTCTAATTGAGTGGCTTATATTGAACTATATTGAATAAAGAATAAAATATTACTTAATAATAACGTGCACATTTGTTGATTATCATAAAAATTGCAAGTTGTATTTGAAACAAAATATTACTTAATAATAACGTGCACCTTGTATATTATTTAAATTACATTGCACGATCCTTGTTTTTAATTTTAATTTTAAAAGTGTTAACAATACATACTCCATTAAGTCTCAATGGAAAATTCTAAAAATTACAAATAAAAATAGATTTTATTCTTAAAAATACCAAAGTACAAAGTACAACGTAAAACAGAAATGTTAAGGGGAAAAAAAAAAGGGGAAGAAGAGTCTTACAAATTAAGGTTCATCATAGCGTAGGTCTAACGTATATATAGTGTCCGGACGGTTAAATGATATCCATATGATAGACCATGAATATTAATAAATAGTAAAAAATGTAAGTTTATTAGTGAATGACAATTGTATTTAGATGGTTAAATGATATAAATGATAGAACAAGAATATTAATAAATAGTAAAAAATTGCACAAAAGTACTTTAATGTTATAAATGGTAAGTTTATTAGTGAATGACAATTGTATTTCTGCAGCTCTATAAATTATTAACATTATATTCTTAATAATTCCCTATAAATATAAGACTTTGATTTTCATTAAAATACGCACAAATTTATTGACTTTTACTCTCTTTTCTCTTTTTCTTTCTTTTTACAAAGCATTATCAGCGCGAAAGTTTAATTTTTTTTTTAAACATTATCATCTATCACGTGGTAACGTGTGAATCCTTTATATATATGTCCAGCCCTTAATTCATATTAATTGGTTTCATATTGCCGCTGTCATTAACAATTTCTTCCAATTTGTTGTTTTTTACCATAATCAATTTATTTACGTTTGCGTATATATCTTATCATGTTTGTATCATACATCTTTAATTCTGCCTCGTTAATTAAAAAATGTATATCTTATTCGCCAATATTTGCTTATTTGCAATCATAAAATATATCTTATTCATGTTTATCTGTGCACATACTAATTCATGCTTTAATTCACTTTTTTTTTTTGTAAGATATATGTTTGTGATGATTATTAAATGCTTTTTGTGTCTTTACTTGATTAAATATTTTTAGAATTGTGATGATTATTAAATGCTTTTTGTGTCTTTAAATGATTAAATATTTTTAGATATTCTTCTATAAATTTTAAATTAATAATTTATCATATTGTTGTTCTTGAAGTAGTACCGCATTATAATTAATATTTCAGAAAAAAAAAATTAATTGTAGATTATTAGAGCCTTCTCTTCTTTAAATTATCTCTTTTTGCATGTGTATTGTTAATTAGTTAATTGGTTGGTTGATTTGTTTGTTACTTTATTTCCTCCAGCTTGTAATTAGTTCGTAAGTAAAGCCGACACTTTCTTCTACCATTTTTTGTCTATTTATACATGTATTGTAATCTACTTGTAATTGAATTTTTCTCATGAAATGAAACGATCAGGGTGTTTCCCTTCTTTTAATTATGTTATGGTATCAGAGCAAGTATATTCATAATTTTGTCCATCACCTTCATTGATTCCATTTTTCTTTTACAAACTTCTTTCTACTTTTGATTCTTATTCACCATGGAATCATCACATCCAGAAACCAATTCTGGTTTGAGGTCATCCATGAGCAGATTCGCCATTGACGAACCTTCTGGTCCCTATTTTTTGCACCATTCGGACTATCCCGATTTGGTGCTTGTTTCTCAGCAACTCATAGGAGATAATTATGCCTCTTGGAGTCGTGCAATGACAATTGCATTATCAGTTAAGAACAAGTTGTCCTTCATTGATGGATCTATTGAGAGACCAGAAGCTGCAGATTCTGACCTCGTTAATTCATGGATCCAGAATAACAATATGGTGATATCTTGGACTCTCAATTCAGTCTCGAAGGACATCTCAGCCAGCATGATCTATGCAAATACATCATATGAAATCTGGAATGACCTTAAGGAGAGATACCAGCAGATTAATGGACCGCCAATCTTCCAGTTAAGGAAAGAATTGATGGACCTCATCCAAGATCAAAACAATGTCAGTGTGTATTTCACTAAACTCAAAACTATATGGGAAGAATTGAGTAATTTTCGACCCAATTGTAGCTGTGGCAAGTGTACCTGCGAAGGTGTTAATGAGTTGAATAACCATTATCAGATGGAATACATTATGTCATTTATTATGGGGCTGAATGACTCGATTTCTCAAACTAGGGGTCAGATATTACTAACGGATCCTTTACCCCTATCAACAAAGTCTTTCCACTGATTTCTCAAGAGGAAAATCAGAGGAAAATAAATGCACAATCCATTGGAGTTGATTAAACTGGAGCCACTACTTTTGCCTTTGGAACTGATAGTTCCAAAAATGCTATTCACTCCAGTATTCACAATAGCACTTCAAGAGTCAACACTTCCAATTTCAAAAAGAAGAGAAGGCTCTAATACAGATATATCTATTATAAATAGTTTGTTGCCACTCATGTAGCATAACATTATAATTAATATTTTTGAAAAATATTACTTGCTCCTGAAAAATATAATTTATAATTTTCAATATTTCAGAAGAATATTGTCATATTGTTCTTGAAAAAATAATAGTAAAATACAACGTGCTCCCAAAGTAGAACATATTTCGATGAACATATTATTTTAAATTAGTGTTTAGCATTAAAGGAAAATACGTAACTTATGTTATGATGATATTAACTAATTGATGTTTGATCATATTTTTCGAAACTAATTGTATTTTCTTTTGCTTTATTATGTAGTTAATCTAAATGGTAAATATCACAAAACTTAAATTTGTTGCACTTCACATATCTAGCAAAACTATTTGTCATAAGTACTCGATGTTGGTATCCATCTTGTCTCAAAATGTTTCGAAAAGACAATAAATAAAGGTAACAAAGAATTCCTATAGGATCGTGCAAAAGCACTCATCTTCCTTCGTCATCAACTTCACGATGGATTAAAAATTGAATATCTCATTAAGAAAAATCTACTGGTTATTTGGAAAAAAATTAACTGAAAGATTTGAACATCAAAGGGCTATAGTCATCCCAAAGCTCCCTATGAGTGGATGCACCTTCATTTGCAAGACTTCAAAACTGTTAGTGAGTATAATTCTGAACTGTTCAGAATATGTTCGAAATTGATCTCATGTGGAGAAAAAATCATTGATGAAGACATGATGAAGAAAACTTTTTCCACCTTTCACGCCTTGAATGTGTTCGTTCCTTCTGCAGCAACAATATCAGAAAATGTGGTTTCAAAAAAGTATTCAAAACTTATATTTTGTCTATTTGTGGCCGAACAAAATATTGAACTGCTAATAGAAAAAATCATGTGTTACGTCCAACTAGTTTTGTACCATTGCCTGAAATAAATGATATTGCATTGCCTGAAACAAATACAATATCAAGACAAGGACGTGGACGCGGACGTGCACGTGGAATAAATCATAAACTAAATAATTATAAAAACTAAACAACAAGACAACAATTTCAAAAGGCACAAAGTAAACAAAAGTAGCACATCCAAAAATGAGCATGAAGAAAGTTGCTTTAAGTATGAAATGAATAGACATTAGTCACGTACCTGTCGTACGACAAAACACTTTGTAGATCTTTACCAAAAATCAATCGATGGAAAGGGAAAAGTGGAGACAAATTTTGCTGATTAAGATGGTTCATTTGATGTGACTCATTTGGATGTTTCTAATTTCTTTACTGATCCAAATGAGAATATTGACAATTTAATTAGGGTGGTGTGATGAAAGACATAGATTAATTTATTTTCTAGTATTTCCATTCATTTTAGAAATTCAATTTGAAATATGTTCTTACTTTTCGCAAAAAAAAAAAAAATGAAACTTTATTATGCATCGTTAATTTTATAATATTGAATTATGTTTATTCTATAAAATTAAATTCAAGTTTTTTTAAAAAATATATATATCTATTTTGATTTAGATTAATGATGGATTGTCAAGATACTTGATTGATAGTGCAACTATACATACTATTTTTGAAGACATAAAATATTTTTTGGACTCAACATTAGCAGAAGACAATGTTAATATGATATCGGGTGCATCGAATATTATTGAAAGTTTCAGAAGATTTTTATTATTTTACCAAATAATACAAAATTATATATTGACGATGCATTTTATTCAAGGAAATTTAAAAGAAATTTGCATAGTTTTAAAGATATCCACTACAATGAATATCACATTATGTTGAATATTTTTACATAACTTGTTCTGTATCTAGCCTGAAATAGATTTAAAAAAACTTCATGCATTCCTATCTGACATGTATTATATATTTATAAAAATAGTCGAATAAAATATTATCACGAACCAGAGGTTCGTTGATCCAAAAAAATTTATGATTTAGCATGATCGACTTGGACATCCAAGAGCTATAATGATACGTGATATAATGATGCATCGAATAATAAATCACTCACATTACATCCTTTAAAGAACTTTAATATTATTTCTCCTAATGATTATCCATGTGTAGTTTGTTCGCAAAGCAAGTTAGTCACGAATCTAATATTTCTCACCTGCAAGTTTTTTGTTGTACTACTCAAGTCCGTATTTCACCCCTCCCCTCCCCTCCCATCCCATCCCACAAAGTACTAAAATGGGTCTCCAACGAATATTTGAAATTTATGTGGGTTTGATTTACCATCTATTATTAGGTATCTCGATTCTTTAACGAGTGATTTATTTACTGTAGATTTTGCATATTGTCATTTTGATAAAATGGTTTTCCAAACTTTGGGAAGGGAAAAACTATATCTTAATAAATAAGGTAAAATTTCTTGGAATGAAACAACTATATCTCACTTTAATGCCGGCAGAGCAAGAGGTAGAAAAAATCATTCATTTTCAATAAGTTGCAAATCAATTATCAGATATATTTGTTAACACAAGAAAAATGATAAAATCATATATACCAACATAAAAAATTTCAACAAAAATTGATGTCACTGCAGGAAAATTTGCTGTAGCTAATGAATTTTAAATACGTCAGAAGCATGGTCTACCATTAGTTCAAAAGACTTTGTACCTTGAAAAAGAAAAGTATACGAGAAAAATCAACCAAAAACTTCAAAAAAAATGACATTAGAAAAGATTAATCAATCAAATATTAAAAATATAGTTTCTGAAGAACCACAAGTGTCTGAAAATAATGAGATTTCAATAAATTATATGTTATCTCATAAATTATGTGAATGAAATAATGTTTTTATAGACAATATTATCGTCTTTGACATAGCTCTTGATATTATTCAAAATGAAGATCCTAAACCACAATATGTTTAAGACTGTCAACATAGAAATGACCGGTCAAAGTGGAAAGAAACCACACATGGAATTGAATTTTTTAGAGAAACGGAAAGTGTGTGGATTTATAGTTTGAACACTTGAAAATGTAATCTCTGTTGGACGCAAATGGATTTTTGTACGAAATAAAAACGAAAATAACAAAATTACAAAATACAAAACACGACAAGTAGCTCAAGATTTCTCACAAAGACCAGAAATCGATTATAAGACAACGTATTCTCCAGTAATGAACATCATCACTTTAAATTCCTAATTAGTTTGATTGTGTCAAAAATGCTCGATATATGCCTTATGGATGTAGTGACTGACTATTTGGATAGTTCATTTGATAGTGACATATATATGAAATTCACTGAAGGACTTAAAGTGCGATGAACAAATGATACATGTCTGAGAACTATGTACTCAATTAAATTGCAAAAATCATTATATGGATTGAAACAACCGGCACACATGTGGTATAATCGTCTTAACGAATATTTGTTAAAGAAAGATTATAAAAATGACAATATTTATCCATGTATTTTCATAAAGAAAATAAATATTAAATTTGTAATTATGGCAGTTATGTTGATGATTTAATATTAATTTTTAAGTCAAAGGTCCGATTCCTGTATATTTGTAATCATGAAAACGAGATTTAAAATACAAAGACTTTTAACAATTTAAAATAATATGGAATTAAGACGAAGAATTCTCGTGAAAGGACTTGGTCCCTCCCGACTTGAAGAACCTGTCAGGACCAGTGACTTGGTGTCGTGTCGCCTGCTTGGCCCACCATGTTGGCTGGGTCATAGAACTAATACTTAGATTTTTAACCGATTTTGATAAAAGTTGATAAAATATGTGGTTAAATGGTTATGGTCTTATAAAACATGTGATTAAAACTAATTATTGATTTTGAGTTATATTAAAATTTTAATTTTAATTTCTACTAAACTGGGGCTAAATTGGTACTCGGTATATTATTGAAGCATATAACATTTACAAAACATTTGTTCCTAAAAATTTAGGGGCCGTTCTCTTTGGTCGTTTTGGGTCGTTTTCTATTTTCGATTTTTCAAAACAGTGAAAATGCGTTCTTTTTCCTATTTTCGAAAACGCGTTTTTGAAAACGAAAAAAAATTTGTACACAAAACACAAAATGATAAAATCATCGTTTTGGACGTTTTCAAGCCAATTCCACGAAAAACTTGAAAACAAGGGAAACAAGGGATATAGAGAAAGAGAGAGAACACGTTTTCCTTTTTTTATTTTCGAAAATAATTTTTGAAAATGTAAAAAAGAACACATTTTTAA
>CAIGRB010063858.1:0-12493 GCA_903798255.1 Fraxinus quadrangulata
ATGAAGTATATGATCACAAAAAAATAATAACATAAAAGATAAAAAATCAATTTGACAGAGGAACGAAATATTTTATTTAATTGACTAATATGGAGAAAATAAATACAATCATTGTGCATACACAATTATTCTATATTTTAATAATACAAAACTTGTGAAAAAAATCTAATATTTATATGGATGGATGGATGTCAAACACTAAAATTACCATAAAGATAGAAACAAAATAAAAAATCACGTAGAGTAAAGGAAACAATATTTTTTCAATATTTTCTCAATAAAAACACGTTGAAAGAAGGAAAAAATATTTTCTCAAAAAATCCAACCTAATTTGAATTAAAAAATTTAACAGTCTCCACATTGACACAAATTTTGATGAAACGAATGAAACTCTAAAATTTCTCCACCTAGAAAAATAAATCCGACTACAACGAAAAATCCGAATTGTTCAACAAGAACCAAACTTTCTCTAATATAAAGATACTTCTCCTCTTTCACGGTATTCAATACGGATATATGAACTCAAACATCAAGTTTTTCAAAATTCACAAAGAATTAGAAACTATCAAACAGTGTCCAAGTACACCATGTAGCAGAATCAACTCCTAATGCTTTCATAGAAACTCCTGACTAGTCTTAACACTTTCAAAATTGCTAAAAATATATGCAATCGAATCAGCATCCACGAACCTATGTCCAATTGGTCTATTCCTAGCAGTTAAATACGATGGAATTGCAGGGTAATGGTGGCAAAGCGGAATGACCCATATCCTCCAAATTCGACTGAGTAACATTCTTCAATATGGACCCCAAACCAAATCCCAAAGGTACAATACCAAACTGAATCTCCACCACGGTACTAAATTTGTGCGGACTTTTGTTCACAAATTCTGTTCAGCCTTGTAAGATGTATAATTGGGACCTTTTACGCCCCTCAAATACAATACGACACATTTTTGAACCCTCAAAACTCCACCTCCTCCAAAAAATACACACCCATTTGAATCAAGAGTACTCAACGAAATGAAATTCTTCTTCAAGTCTGAAATATGTCGAAAGTGATCAAGTGTTCTCCATGTTCCATCCGCCGATTCTTCTATCAATCCCAGTTACTCAATAGGATTCATTGTTACCCATGACAACGAAACATTACATCAATGTTTCATATGTTTCAAACAAATTCTGATTTGGATACATATGGAACACATAAACTGTATCCAAAATTCACTCGTCACGTTTGGATTCCATGTCAGAAATCATCAAAACATCTCCATCACTCAAATATTTCTCAGCTATGGTAGTCTCGTCTGAAGTATTTGATTGATTCTCATGATTTGCAGTCAAATCCTTTGTTATGCAATTTGTCGCAGTCTCTCTTAATGTGTCATTTCTTCTTGTAATAATAACAAATCTGATTGCTGAAATTTGACATCAACTTATCCCTTCTCCATCACCATGAACGACAAGGCATTTTCCATCTCTGGTCTCAGATCCAACCGGATGCTTTATCTTCTTTTTTTGAAAACAAGGCATCATACGCATTTTAAATGGTGAGAGTATCGTGATTATACAAGATTATGTCTCTTGACAAAGTAGATGAAGTACACGGTCAACACAAAATGATTAAGGTCAAATCTTCATCATCATATTTTATCTTTGAAGTCTCCAAATCAACGACGATCTTCTTAAACACAGCCAAATGATCTTTCAAAGATCCATACGACGAGAATACAACATCTGCTTCAGATGCAATTTGCTTGTCAATTTTTAGTCATGCACAATTGCTTCAATTTCAATCACAACGCATCAGCTATTTTCTCCTTAAAAAATGTCCTGAAAAATATTGTTAAAGAGATGAAGATGGATCTGTGAAAGTGCTTTTCGAACCTTTCGTTGTTTCTTCTCCGACGTCCAAGTTGTGGGTATTTTATCAAATCCCAACAACGTATCATCCAAATCCATCAGCGTGAGTACAACTCGCATACTCACTTGCCATAACGAGAATCTTGTATTTTGAAAACGAGAATCTTGCAATCCAAGAGAGCGAAATTTCATATGTCATGACTACCAGCAATAATAAAAACCTCGAACAAATCACAGTCAATAACTCTAATACCACTTATTGAGAAATAAAAAGGATCAAGGTAATATTTATGACACGATATGAAACATATGATCGCAATCAAGGAACAAGATAAAAAGGCAAAAAAATAATTGACGAAGGAACATAGTATTTTATTCAATTGACTAATATGGAGAAAACAAATATAATATCTGTACCTACGCAATTATTTTATATTTCAATAATACAAAATTGTGAAAATATTTAATATTTATAAGGGTGGATGCCAAATTCTAGAAATATTACAAAGATGGAAACAGGATAAAAAATTACGTGGAAGAAAGGAAACAATATTTTTTTCAATAAAAACACAAAGGAAAAAAATTTCTAAAAAAATCCAACAGTTTTCGGAATATTAAAACACTGCAATTTTGTTCAATTTGGGGTTTGGATTTTAAGCTTAAAGATAACAAATTAAATCCCGAAGTAAAATGGCAATAAGTGAGATTATAAAAGACATTTAAAGATGGTGTCCACAGTCCACATCTCGTGTCTACATTTATCTGTAATTAGGCATAACTAGTGCACCATGCTAATAATCCCTCCCTAATATTTGCATTTACACTATCTTGTAGTCATAACTACTTTGAAAATAGTCTATGAACTCATTAAAGAACGTCCACCATGAATTTTAATAGGCTATGAATAATCGAGTTAAAAATTATTATCTTCTTTCATAATTCAATATTATGGTTGAAATTATGGCTGCGATTTAGATAATGGAAGAGCGATATTTAAAAAGGGATCGGACAGCCAGTTCGACCGAAAAAATGTACGTACAAAATGAAAACAAAAAGCATTTTAAAATAATTCACCAATTTTATATTTTGTTTTCTTAATGTTATTTACCATCGGTTCAACCTCTGTTCAATTTTTTAACTCTTGATTATTTATCTTGTGAGGTGCAATACTTGGATTGATTTTTAATACATTGTAGATGAGATGCTTATTCATTTTTCTTTTCTTTTTATATTTATTTATTTTTTCTTTTCACTTCCTCTTCTGTTTATTTGTATAAAACTATTTGTCGTTTTTCCATTTTGCTTCGTCTAGTGCTCCACATACTTTATATGTCCACAAAAACTGAGTGTGCGCATGCCTTATAGTACGAAAAGGTTAAAAATATGAGTGCTAGGATTTAAAAGATGGGGCGATTTATTGACACAAATGTAACACAGGTTATGCACTTCTACAATTTTTTGGTGGATCTTGCTACATGTACATCAACATTTATATAATTGATTATATAATGTTGCATGATATTTTATCATTTGTTAGTTTAAAATACAATCAATCTTTTCATTTGATATTTTCCTTCCACGTTATATTATGTAATCCATATGTACATTTTTTATTTACTAGTAACAAAATCCTTTTTGAATAATTCAAAGAGGCTATATTGTCTCACTTACCAAATATGTTCTCTTCGGTTTATGCACTACTAATGTAAAAATGAAAATTCCTTTGTTATAATGGATCATGAGAGCAACGTTGGCTGCTTGTTTATTTGAAGAGCCTCATCATGAAATGTAAAAATACTCGATCTGACTAGTTTGTAGCTGATGAAAGTTGCATGTATGATTTGAATCAATGTACTTTGTACTTGCTTGGATTGTACTTAAATGATTATAAGTTATGAGTTATGTGCAATGTGTGGATAATAAGTAGCAAATGGCCAAGCTGCTAGTGGGTTAGACTCTTGGTGGCTCGATCATGGGCAGTTTGAGCTCATCTTGATAACGAGTCATAGGTCGAGCTAGGCACCATTTTGTTCTCACGAGCCTAGCAGGCTATCGCTCCTGAATATACGAGCCATCTCTTTGGCTACCGTCATATTTATTATGTCTGTCGGTGCCAAAAAGTCATAATTATGATCATTTAACACAAAATTTATATTTTTTTAACAATAAAGTTAATTGTACAAACATGGTTGACAATCATGTGTTGTCAAAATCTGAAGTCTTTGACATAAAAAACGTTTTTTAATAATGGATGAATGTGATGCTGCCAAGTAGGATGTTGTCAATTAATTTTGTCAATAAAGATTGTACAAATAGCATAATTCTTTTTTTAAGAAAAACGGTCAGAATTTTAAAAAATAAAAATAAACCCGGACTTCACTTAGTTTTTCCACAAATCTCCACCTTCTCAATCTGAAATTGTTATAATCTCTATTTTAGCTTTTTATTGTGCAATCTAAAGTTTTATTGTCTTCAAAATTTGCTTATTGGAATTATTTTTGTACAATTCTAGTATAAATTCTCTTATTCTACCTCTTTCTTACATATATTATTCCAAATGAATTATAACAGATTATTGGAACTGGTGAAATCAACTAATTCTTTGGGGCTTCAAACACTCCAGAAAATACTCGGCCACTAGATTATGATTTCAGTGTTTTAAATGATGTTTCAATTGCTGATGATTTGGGTGATGACCATGGGAGTTCGAATCCATTTGATTTAAATGATGTTGAAAAAGATGATGAAACGATAATGGTAGGTCCAAGCAATAAACTACCAATGAACAAATAAAAGGCTAAGTGTTTGGAACGCTTCAAATTAGTGGGTATGGGTGTACTAATAGAAGGACAATCAGAGAGCATAAAGCACTACGTAAATACTATATTTTGATTCATTACACAATGAATATGTGGAGTCTACGGCCATCTTGTGTAGTGCTAACCACGATGTTACATAGCATTGCTTGGTATCAATGGTCAAGAAAGTGTTCCTGTTTAAGAGGTGCAACTTCGATTAATATTTGAGATAATTGTCATTATTACAAAATACTTAAAACTGACGTTTAACTGCAAAGCACAAGCTCTAACTCACACTTTTTTTTTTCATATTTAAAGTTGGACATTATATTGAGCAATCCTTACTTGGGCTAAATTCCTAGAGACGACCATACATTGAGTAATATTGGTAAGGAAAACTTGTGTGTGAACTTTCCTTACGAACTGATATTCTTGTGTCTGCTTCCTTTTAACCCTTTTTCAAGCTGGAGGGAATGAATTGCTCCTAGCTTGCCGCAAAAGAATCGATATGGTAACTTGGCCGCTGGCTTAGAGAATATATTTGCAGTTTGTTGATCCGACGGAACATATCTACTAACAAGCGTTCTTGTTGTAACTTTTTCACGGGCAAAATGATAGTCAATCTCAGTTTGCTTCTTTGAGCGTGGAAGACCAGATTGACATTCATGTAGAGAACTCTTGTTGTCACAAAATAATGTTGGTGGCTGGTTTAACTTGATACCTATATCTCGAAGGAGGAATGTCATCCACATTAACTCTGCTGTTGTCGACACTGTTGACCTGTACTCAGCTCTGGAACTAGACCTTGAGACTGTTGGTTGTTTCTTAGATGACCATGAAATGCAACTAGCCCCCAAATTGATTCAACTGGTTGTGCTCCTTCTTGTATCTGGACATCCCGTCCAGTCAGCATCACAATAGACATAGAGCTTATATGGGCTTTTTGACAAAAAAATTATTCCAAAGTGCAAGGTTCCTTTAACGTACCTAAGGATCCTCTTTACTGCCTTCTTGTCGCCTTCAGTAGGAGCTTGTAGTTGTTGGCACACTTTGTTGACTGCTTGAACAATATCTAGCCGTGTATAAGTTGGGTATTGGAGAGCTCCCACTAAGCTTTGATATTCTTATGCATTTGTTGGGTTTGAGTCTTGAGGAGTTGTTTGCTGTTTGAGAGCCACTGGAGTATTAAAGCATTCTAGCATCTGGCACGATTGAGCAGACCCTCAGTGTAGTTGCTTTGAGATTATGTAATGCAACCTGGAAAGTGTCTCACATCAATTCCAAGGAAGAAGTGGAGCTCGCCAAGTCCTTCAATGCAAATTCCAAGTTTAGTTTCGTGACGAGTTCAATATATTTTTCATCATTTCGTATAAGTACAATATCGTCTATGTAAATTAACATTAATATGGTAATTTAATTTTTATTTAAAATAAACATTGATGAATCAGATTTACCAAATAAATCCTAATTGAATAAAAATTTTTGATATACGATAAAACCATGCCCCTGGTGCTTGTTTAAATCCACAAAGATTAAGTTTGCACAATAGTTCACTAGTTTAGAATTTTCAACCCAGGAGGTTTCTCCATATATCTAGATAGTTTCCTTGAGATAACCATGGAGAAAAGCATTTTTCACGCCTAGTTATCTCATATACCAATTTGACGTACTGCAATAGCCAACACAAGTCTAATCGTAGTTTCTTTGACGACAAGGCTGAAGGTTTCTTCATAGTCCGGACCTTCCACTTTGGTGTAACCTTGTGCAACTAATCGAGCTTTGAATCTTTGTATGGACACATCTTCTTTGAGTTTCGTCTTGAAGATCCGTCTTGATCTTACAATGTTTTTGTTCGTTGGTCTGGGCACTAGTGCCCATGTTTGGTTAGTTGAAATTTTTTATGAAACTCAAACTTTATAAGCTTTACATAATTGTTAAGATCTTCATACCAAATCATCAAGAAAATTAATTAACATGGAACATGCATTGATCCATTGATTTGTATCTTGAATCTTGGTCTTTAAATTTTGATTTCTTGTTCTTCAATTTAATCGCTCCAATTCTTCTTCTTGATTCTTGATTATGCATTTATGGATCTTCCTCTTCAATAAACTTTCTATTGTATTTTTGTGTTGACGGGATGGCACAAAGAATGAGAAAATAGCACATGAATTGAACTATAACTCTATATATATTCGGGTCATCGTCAAATACAAACCATAATAGATTCGGTCTCTACATATATAATTCGACGTACACTTTATTTAGATGCTCAAAGCCTAATTACTTAATTCTTTATTAGAATACTTTAATTTTGAACTTAACTTTAATATACATTTACACACAATTAATTACATATATTAACTCACAAGATAAATTAAATGATTTCCAACATGGTTGTCTTTCAAAGCCTTAATTTCTTTCTCCATTGCATTACGCCATGTGGAATATTGAGCGCAATTTGGTACGACTTTGGCTGTCTTTTTTATTGTCGCTGTAGCCTGTAGGGGCTGCATATTAGCTCTTCTATATGATGTAAGAAAAGAACAGTAAGATTTTTTTTTATTTTTTATGACATACTTGCAACAAAATTTATGCATTCTCTCAATTCCATTTTTTTCATGGATTATTCTTGGTGTATATAAGGGACACCATAATGGTGTTCATAATGGACACATGGTACCCTCCTATTGAAGGGGGTACCGGTGGGCCCGCGCTCCCTCCAATAGGGAGCCACCATATGTTCATTATGGACACTATTATGGTGCCCCTTATGTACACTAAGCACAACCCTTATATAAATTTGACTCAAGGATTCTACGTTTTCCATAGTGGTCATGGTTCCAATGTCTCATGCAAGAAATTGCTGGTTCGAATCTGTCCTCATGCAAAATTGATATATTAATTTTGTTCTCCAGTTTGAACCAATTTCATAGAACCAAACTGGTCCCGATTTCCTCAAAAAACCACCGGTTTAAGGCAATAATGAACCGGTTTGAACGATTCTTGACCGGTTCATTTGTAATTGGACCAAGTACTGTCCATCGGACCGGATCATTGTTCGGATCACCGGTTCTCGAGTTGAACCTACCAATTTGGTCCGATTTTAATAAACATGAGTACAACCGATGTTCGCAACGTGAGATAAAATGATTTAAAATAAGAAAAAGAAATTAAAATTTTCAATTTTAAAGTAATAAACATCAGTGCTTTGAGACCATGATAGTCTAAGGTTCCGTTGGATAAAACTTTTGAAAAGTTAAAATGAGTTTTTGAAACCTAAAAATAGTTTTTGAATTTGTTTGGTTTATTTTATGAATGTCATTTTTCTAGTTAGAAGAGCTTTCAGATGATCAAATGTGATTTCTTCTAAAAGCATTTATGGAATATGAAATGTTTTTAAAAATTAGTTTTCAAACAAAAATTAAGGTAACTTTCTTTAAAAACTTATATAGAGAAAGTAAAAGGAAAAACTCAAAAGCCAAGTCAAATGGGCATTTACTGATCATTAATGACGAGACAATGACAATTATTGGTCTTATCAATCGATGTTGGTGATTAGCATCTAGCATTGGTTGTTGATTGTTATCAATAGCGACCTCAAGAAGGTTCACAAGTGCTTAGAGTGGTTGTCGATGTTGATTATTTACAACTAGTAGCCTAGAATCAATGGTCAAATATGCCCTTGTTTGGGCTCCATTTTAATAAAAATTGAGGGGAAATGAATTTTGAAATAGTGATTTTTTTAGGGAATGTGTGGTTAAAAAATAAGTCATTGTTTAATAATTATTATTTCAAAACTCTTTTTTCTATATACTAATTTTCAATCGTACATTCACACAATAAAATATTCTGCACGTAAAATCAAAACTTTTCCTTACTTTTCCACTACACATTCTCGAAAAAAATTACTATTCAAAACTCTATTTTATCCAAATAATGATTGTCAAATATGGGTTAATGAAAAGTATTCGATTTACGTGTAATATTATTTTATGAAAGAATGTGTAATTGAAAATAATTTTTTGAAAAAATGAGAGCCAAACATAGACTGTATGTTGTTATCGGTGAGGGTTAACCATGTGCCGATGACTACAGTTGACTATTGTCAATAGGGGACATGGGAGGGATTTGTTGGCTAGCCATGGATATATTCAGGACCAACTGGCAGAGGTTGACATAGATGGTGTGTTGTTAGAGGATATGGCCGATAATCTATGGCCAAATAAGGCTAATCTAGGGATGTCAACGAGTCGAGCCGAAACTCAAGAATAGTTCGGACTTTTTTTTACCGGGATTTGTTGGCTAGCCATGGATATATTCAGGACCAATTGGCAGAGGTTAACATAGATGATGTGTTGTTAGAGGATATGGCTGATAATCTATGGTCAAATAAGGCTAATCTAAGGATGTCAACGAGTCGAGTCGAAACTCAAGAATGGTTCGGACTTTTTTTTACCCGAGCTTTTGGTTCGGGCCTTATCGAGTCGAGCCGACTCGTGTTTTTTTATATGTTAATAAAAAGAGCATATTGTCTCTGCGTGGCTGCATATATGCAATACAGGCAGTAGGCACTGCATGTATTGCTATTGCTCGCAATACATGTTGCTGCTAAAAATTATATTTTTTCTCATTTTTTTAATTAGCTCACAAGACGAAAATGGCCCTTGACATGGGCTGACTCTAGTTGGGGTTCGGGCAAGGGCTGGGATTCGAGCCGACGCTTCGAAATGGGGCTTAGTAGAATCGAATCGATTCGAGCCAAATTGACACCCATATGCTAATCAAATGGAGAACTACTATATGGCAAGCAGATTAATTCAATCAAATGAATTTTAAATGTGCATGTATTAAACAAGCATGCTACATGCACAGTATAGGTTACGTTAAGTTTAACATTCTTCTATGTGGCAGCAATCTATACAATTAATTTTAAACACATTCATCCCATCAACTGGATTAAATTTCTTCCACGTTGAGGAATGTCAAAATCCTTATTAAGTTAGATGTATTCTATATTAAATTATCATCCTACATATTGCTCATGTAACTACGCGTTGCTCTTGGAAAACACAAAATGTTTAGCCATCGTTTGACAATTATTAAAATAAAATTCTTTTTCAAATACATATTCTCACAATAAAATATTTTGTACGAAAATTAAATTTTTTTTCTACTTTTTAACCACACATTCTCCAAAAAAATCACTATTTCAAAACATAATTTTTCCAAAAAGAAAAGAAAAAAAAACTCTCTTTGATGATTGTCAAACGGGTGTTTATGTTGGTAAGCTTGATTAAAGGGTCGTTTGACAAAACTTTTGATAAACAATTTAGCATATTTTGATCAAAGTAGATGAAATTAATGTTTAAAAAGTTGATACAAATTGTATTTTAAAATTGAAGTTTGACTAATTGAAAAGTTGATACTATCAACAAGATTAAAAAGCCAATCAAATTTTCAATTGCTCAAATGGGCCCCTAATTGTTTGATTTGTGACATTGATCATGCCTTGTTGTTTACTTCGCTCCCTAAAAAAAAAAAAAAAACCTGAAAATGATTATTTATGTTTATGTTTATGAGAAAATTGTCGGATAGAGGAGAAAAAAAAATTAAAAAGGATTTTCCTTCTTTAATAGACATTTCAAAATTCAAAAATGCCATTCTAGTTTTAAGGGTGAGTCTGCTTAGGAGTTTTTAGGTACTGGTTATATACGTTTTTTAAAGTAATAGGGGCATGAGTTTTTATAAGCAAACCAATTTTTGATGATTTTAATAATGGTTTTTAAAGTAGTTTAACTCATGCCTTAGAGTTTCTTATCCACGGATTTTAAAAGAATAAAATTACATATATGCTATCACTTGTAAGTAATTTTTTACATATAAGTTAATATTTAATTAAAGTTTTATGTTAAATATTTGCTTATAATTAAAATCTAAATTAGTATTTTTTTTTACTTATAAATTTTATTTACATTATAAGTTAATTTTTTACTTTTTATATAATTTCTAAATATAGGTAATTTTTATATTTTATAAGTGAATTTGTATGTTATTAGTAATAAATTTACTTTGTTAACAAATGATTACACAAAAGTGATTTTTTATCTTATAAGCAATTTTTTACTAAAGTAGATTTTTAAATAATTTTTTCTTATAACTAATTCTTTTAGCTATTGTATTTTTATTTAAAAGTAAATTTTGAACAAAATATGTTAATTCAAAATAATTATTTATAGAAGATAAAATTCGAAGAGAATTTGATAAACGACAAAAATCTACCAATTTGATGAGTTGAGAAAAACTGTCTCACGCAAAATCAATGTCCCCAAATGATATGGCTCGTGGCAGAATATTTTCAAATTTTGGCAGTTTCCTAATTTACTTAGAATTCTATATTTTTAGTATCTTTTACGATATTTGAGTATTATTTTCGTGCAAATTAGGGTTATGAGAGTTTGTTATAAATAGTTTCATTATTTTGTTATAAATAGTTTCATTATTTTTATTGTAAATAACAATCATTATTTTTTATTGTAAAGAACAACTTACATTATCATTATTGATAATTAATCGTGAGGCTTTTAGCTTTCAATTCTCTTGGTCTTCATTGAACAATTACGAACTTATTAAGAATCTATTTCTTGTGACGTTCAAACATTCGGGTTAAATTCATAAGTCGTGTAATCAAGAGGTCAACATATTGTTGGCGATTGTGTTGTTGCTTGGTTCATTAATTTTAGGTAGAATTCAAAATCTCCATTTATTGGTTTTATTTGGTTGGTTCTAATCTCGTTGTGGGTTGTATAGCTACTATTGCTACGTGGTTCTCATCAGTTGGTATCCGAGATTGGACTTCAAAAATCAAGGTTATATCCCTCTCTTTTATTTGAGTCTTTTTTTGTCGTTGTTCGTCGTTCTCGAGTCTTTAATCCATAAAAACTCCTAAAAAAATTCAAAGGCCGTTTGGTTGCTCGTTTAACATCCAAATCAGTTTTCGTTTTCTTTGCTGGTCTCGTAGTTGAATTTCCAAGCAAAAAATCGAGAAAAAAATTATTATTATTTCAGAAATTACCAGCACTTGTAAAAAAAATTATCTTGATTAAAAAAAACATCAAATTCAAATTCAAGAACCACTTTTTTGAATTAAAAATAGTTTCCCTTCTACTGTGTCCAGCTCGTTTGTTATTACGCTCCATAGATCTCTTGAATTACACTTTCATTCATAACCCAGTTTGAATTCCTCGAAAACAAGATTTGGCTGAGGTCAATATTATTTTTGAAGCACTTTGGCGAATGTATTGAGTGGAAAAAGGTAGAGTGGTGAGACTAATAAAGGGAAAAAGACAGATTGAGTAATACACGAGCGAAATACATGAGGCATATAAATATCTTAGACTTAAGATGTCTGATAGAGACGGTTCTACATCAAGCAGGAACCATGATCAAGCTAGCATGACAGATAAGATGGTTCAGCGGTTTGAGAGGTTGTTTGGTGACATGAGGGACATGATGGATCGGCATGACGCATTACTTGTTGACTTACGTAGGGATCGCTCTAGGGAAATTTCTAATGCAATAAGGGAAGGTAGGCATGGGCATAGGATGAATTTTGATAATGAACTGGAGACGGGAAGTGGAATGGATGATGCATTAGCGGATGTTGAATTGAGAAGAATACGGGGTAGGGTAGAGGAGCTAGATATGAAAGAAGAAGTCAGTATCGTGATGGAGATGTGGTAGAAGGAAACATGGGCAACATCAAGATGACGATTCCAAAATTCAAGGGAAAGAATAATCCAGAAGCGTATTTGGAGTGGGAAAAGAAGATT